>SCLH01000971.1:234135-253912 GCA_004367855.1 Oikopleura vanhoeffeni | reverse complement strand
ACCAACAACATGAAAAGTTTTATTTGAACTACATGATGTAAATTATTTAATGAGTTGCATTTCAAGAATTGTAAGATCGCAATCTTAGGGGGGTTTGGGGGTTTCCCCCCCATATAATCGTGCCCAAAACAACCTTACAATTTGGGGGGGGGTTCTACGCAATCTTCATTGGTAAAACGGTTTCTCATTTAAGGGGTCGGTGCATTTTGANAACACACTTAGGGGGGTTTGGGGGGTTTCCCCCCCATATAATCGTGCCCTAAACAACCATACAATTTGGGGGGTTTTCGTCAACACTGATATTGAAATTAGAAAGATCAAAAGTTCCAGGAGATGTAAAAATAGCTTTGTTCTTCAATTGAACTCTTTTTGAACAACCCTGAATAATTAAATAAAAATTCAAGAAACTCGTGAAACTCCTTATAAAATTGAAAAAATGTTTCACTTATCGAAAATCCTGCCTATACGTCGAATTTTATCATGACGTCACAAGAGACCTCATTTTCAACGCCTACGCGTTTGTCATTTTTTGAACGAAAAAATTTATTTCTGTTCGCGAAATCGCCGAAATTTTTCGGCAAAATTGTCACCCCCACCTGTAGAAAATGAAATTTGACCCTGATTAAGATAAAAATCGTGAGCAAATGATGTCAGTCAAAATCAATTGGCGTGTTCAGTCGTTCCGCCTACGCATTTTTATCAACATTTTTTTAAAATGACCGGATAAAAATTTCGAATTTTTCATTTAAAAAAAAATGTAATTTATAGCTTTGGCTAGGTTTTTGAAGCGCGATCCGGGTTATTACAAAAAAAATTAATAATAAATCAACCTTTAAAGCCCAAAGGTTGTTTTTTAATACTCAAAATGTTAAGCCCCCAAAAAAAATCCTGGTCGGAATCATTTTTTTTTGAGAAAGTTTAACCCTATTAACTCAAAAAGAGAGAGATTCCTTCCTAAGAGTTTGTACTACGTATTTGAAATAAAATTAATTATCTTCTGGCAAGCAGGTTCTCAGACTGTCAACTTGAAAATGTGAAAAAGAGCCCAAATTTCGACGCGGCCCACATCCTTAAATATTGGCATACTACCGTTTACGTGGATCTGTGAAAATTTGAGGCTCGATTTGAATAATACCGTCTGGGAGGAGATAGTTTTTCAGTTAAGAAAACGTCACCGTGTTAACGACACTGTACCTAAATTGGGTAAGTGGTAAAAATAATTTGTGATTGTCTTTTTTCGCAAAGATTAACGGGATTAGATCTACAAATAAGATTTTCGGTTTTCCTCATAGAACTGTTAGTTTCAACAAGTATATTTTCAAAACCGAGAAAATTGGTCAAATCCAGAGTCGCATACCCCCTTAAGCATTTTAAATTTGAAGTTAATCGGATGTTGTTAACTATATAAAACTAAGCTCTCCAGAGTCGAGCTATGTCATTTAGTTACCAAAAATGAGTATGTGGGTTGAAATGCACTCTTAACAATTTCCAACACTGAAAAATATTTGTTTTTACACTATTCTACTTATAATTACACTTATTTCTACATGTATTACAGAAAATTAATTTTTAGTTTTTGCAAATAAAATTTTAATTCTATATTAATATATACAAATAATAATTAGTATTTGTATTCAGGCCACCAACCACGCAAAGCTATTTGTCTTGGCTTTGCCCAGTTGGACATTATTTTGGCTACTGGTGGTTTCAACTTCCAGTCTCTCTTCAGCTGACCCAGAAGTTTTGTTCGAGCTTTTGTTGGTGGTTGTGGTAATTTTCAAAAATGGGAGCTAAAACTACGGACCAACTTTTTCCCAACAACACAGGTAACTACACCTAATAATAACGAAACGTAAATAAAATACTGTTGGCTTGTAAGGTATCTATAATTCTGAAAATGGGTGGAAAGACAAGCCGGGGCTCTATCATCATGTATTCTAGGGCGGTGTTAACCACACTACACTACAATTGCCTTAAATTATATCCTCCCTCCCTAATATTTTTACAAAGCCTCAAGTTTTTTTAAAAGGGGCACTCCTATCATGCGATTACGGCACGGGTTTTTCGCATTCAACTGCCGACAAAAAGCTCAATTGGCAAGAAATTTGAGTTGACAATCCGGTTTCCTCTGGATAAAAACCGGAATTTATTTATGGCGGGGCGCAATCCTCGTAGGCCCACCAAATTTTTTTCCTTGAAACTCAGTGCGGAAACTTACAGTTTTAATGGTTGTTTATCTTAATAATTACCAATTCTTTGTATATTACTTTAACTATAGAAATATATATTTTTTGATGCATTTCTCAAAAAAAAATCAAGTTTCATTTTTTTCTTCTATTTAATACTAGAAATCTATATAATAGATAACCCGGTTTACCACGGTTCTTCCATTGAGCTTTTGTAGGTGCAATTGAATACAAAAAAACGTTTCTTGATATCGCATATGGTTTTCCATAATCGTCATGAGTAGGTGACTTATTTAATGTGGGAACCCCCCTCTGAAAAACCAAACGGTGAGAGATATCGGGGAAAGTTTTTGTATTAGAATGGGGTGAACTTTGCACGAAGGTTATTTTTTAGCAGCGCGGACAAATTTGGACTTTGGCCCTGCGAACGAACGTATGAGATATTAACAAAACCTCCCCACCAAAAATTTTTTAATTGCCTGTTGTTTGTGAAAATTTTTTTTTCCAGTGTAAGAAAAATCACCGGTTCAATACCGCTGATTATCCGGTAACTGGTGAGCAACATTTTAATAAAATCCCCCCTCCATATTTTCTAGTTTCCCATTGGATGCAAAAAAACGTTTTGTGAATTTCAGACGGTTCGTCCGTGGCGGCACAGTCAAATCTGTCGCTGCTAAAAACAAAGTTACTCAACCCGTCACAACAATATATAATTATTTCAATTTTTTATTTTGGGCAGGGCGCTCTCCAGAAATCAACATAATTTGGTATATCAATCTCTATTTTCTCTTTAAATAAAACATTTTTAAGGCAATTAAAGCTGGGTTCATCAAACAAATTCTTTGGCTATATGGTCCAAGAAACATTATATCACCGAAGTCCGTACCATGAATCTCATGATCACTGGAACAACAAAAACGGCGAGCATGAACTTAAATAACTCCACCAATCGAAAACAAGGAGTAATTTTACCTGGAAGTGACCAGAGATTTCACTCTGACCCTAGCACGAGAATGGAATGAATTCAAGGTTATATATAATATTTGCCATTTAAAAATAGGTATTTTTAACATCCGTGTAGAATTATAATAATTTTTTTTATTATTAATCTTCAGGTACTGAGCGAGAAGAAAGAAATACTGTCTTTATGTCTAGCGACTGTTTAACTGTCGTTTTTTGCTTTTTATGGCGAAAAAATCATCACTGACAAAATCCGATTTTATTATTGTAGACTCCGCAAAATTAGTTTTTATCAGATTCAACTTTTCACAGTAGATGCGGCTGTTTATATAGCTGAAAATTTGCTTATAATTACAAACTCTATATATTTCAAATTATAAAAGCAAGATTTGTATCGTCGTCTTCAAGCGGACGTTTGAAAAATTGGAAAAAACGTGTTAAGACAAATTCGGACATAATTTTTTCATCGAAAAGTTGATTACAAAAAAAACATGTAATTTGGCAAACCGGGCTCTCGGAAATTTTGTCGAACTTAAAAGCCCGTTTTCAAGTGCCGCTTTATTTATCTGACAATTTCACTTCAAAGGTTCGGAAGCCACAATTACTATGGAGAATTGGCGAAGCTCTTGAGGAAGATCGAGTTCCTAGAAGTTTTTGGTGCTGGTACTCGCTGTGTTTGTATGCCCTGTTAACAAAGATTACTTATGGGAGAAAAAGTTCTTCAATATCCCAACCCATGGAAAATGGGCCAAAACTTGCCGGGTCGATTTTTACAGACTTTGAAATGATATTCAATATGGTCGTGTTTCTAAGCCGAAAATGGCAATTGTAAATTTTTTCACAGAAAATTTGCGTTTCCTAAAAACTTTCCCTCTTAATAACTATTGAAAGTGTTCCAATGATATAATTTACCATGAAAATGGTAAATTTCAAAAAAAGCAAGTTTTTGTTTTGAAATTATGGGTTTCCCGGCCCTCAAGACTGCCTGAATAGGGTAAATTGTACTTCGTCAGGAATGTAATAAACATTTTTCATCAAAAACGTTATTTGAAAATCTGCCGCCGGGTTTTTCGTGTCAAATCCCACATCTGAAAAACCATCAATATATTTTATTACAAATTTCATCGCAATTTTGGAAAGAGAACTCTTTTCTGCAATTCCGAAATAGTGTCATTTTTGGTTTCGAATTCCAGGGTGAGATCCTTTTATTTACAGTGACGCCGTTTTTTTTAGTAAATGCATAATTGTGCATTGATAGATTGAAAAACTAGACATAGGATTAAGTTGTTTATGATAGCTATTACGACAAGCTAGTGTTTCAGAACTAACTATGCCCTAAAAGTCTGGACCTGTACCATTAACCGGGTCGCCGGAAGAATATATTATTAGGCATTTTTCAGTATAATTTGAAGAAAAACTAGAAACTTGTTTTTTTCTGCAGGAATTTATCAAAAATAATAATTCAAGCAGTAAATGTGTAGACAATCATGATATAAGAATGAAAAACATAAAAATTAACTTAGCGGCAATTTCCAGAACATTTTTTTTTTGGGGCTCATTTGAGTTTTTGAACCTACCAAAAATGAAAATCCGGTTTATAATCCGGGAACGCGTTACATGTACTGGTCCAGACTTTAGTGCATTAGTTAGTTTGACACAATAGCTCGAATGAGATATCATACAACTTGCATCGGATGTCTAGTTTTTCAAATCTATTCGATGCAACAATTATGCATTCTAAAAAAAACGACCGTCAGTGGACAAAAGTTTTTTTGCGTCGCAAAGGGATTTTTTATTTTAAACCTACATCGTAATATGTTTACAACTTCTCTCAAGAGAATCTGACACAAACAAATTTCCCCGTCACCATCTCCTTCGATCTCCGCGATCATTGGCCGCGTAACAAAAATCACGCAATAATAGAACTTTACTTGAGAGCTAACTTGCTAAATACGCAAGACATCGCAAAAAACTCTTTTTACTAAAGATCTAATTAATGAAATTCAAACCGAAAAATGGGGAGCGAACACGTTTTTTGTAACTGTCTCCGATTTTGAAATTTAAATATCTTGTTATTTATATTAACTTTATAATATTCATCTGCGAGTTACAGTTTGGCTCTTATAAACTCTACATGTCTAAGATTTATTCTGGCCGTTAGATTATAGACTCGTACTAGTTTCTACCGTCTGATATACCAATTCCCAACCCATTTTTTGCCAACCTTCAGAGTAATATCCAGACTGGTTCTTATTATCACACAAAAAGTTTCCTACCAGTCTGTTTTTGGGTAGTTCGCATATTGGCTCGTATACAATTCACAAAGTAGCACTCAACCCCCCAGCATCCGCTGTCAACTTTATACAGACAAAGCGCTATGAATAACAATTTCAGTGTATATTTTGGCAACATTAATTTTTTAGTGTCAAAATTTTTATTCCGGTGGAACCCCGATTTTTACGTTTGGTTTTTAGTCTGTCACCTACAATATTGTTTGCCTTTTTCATAAGGTAGCTATTCTGCTAGACTGTTGTTCCCTCGTTAATGAATACTAAATTAATTTTCTGAAAATGTAACCACCTATATACAGTTTTGAAACGAAAAAATCATTGTCTGCGTTTTATTTTGCTTAATTTGATAATAATGCTGTCAAAATAATGAGTTAAAAACCAAAAACTTTGTTTGATCTATTTATATTTCGTTTTCTAGAATTAGACGGGGGTTTTTCACCTTTATGGACCACTACCCCTGTGGAGCACAGAAAAAAAGTTCCGTCAAGGCAAACCAGAGCCTATATATAGGCCTCTAGTTTCGATGTTGATTACAGAAAACCCCAAGGAGTTGGAGTTTTCAATTATTTTTGCATCAGGAAGTTGAAAGGTTATTTTTCATCCGACATTTTTAATTTCTAGAATTTGATGTTTAGTTCTAGAAAATTTAAGTGAAACAAAGGGAAGGTATAGCAAAATCACGTGATACAAGCTCACAGTGGTGACATCACAAATTATTTTTCTGGCCTACGTCATCTGTTTGCTCGATTTGATCTATATATGATCAATCAAACGTTATTTATAAATAGTCTAAAATTTTGATGAAAAATCACGATTTTTTCATAAACAAATGATTATTTTTCCCTAAAAAAGCGATGATTGCACTTCTGAATCCATTTCAGGTCGATATAACTAATCAAGTAACTCTGTGGACAATTTTTAAGTGTCAAACTTTAAATTTTTAAAAAAAAAACTCCAAATATAAAATAAATTTAAATTTTTTTCGTGAAATACTTACTTGAAAATTTGAAATTTCACTTTCCGAAAAAAAATATCACTTAATTTTTGATTTTAAAGGTCACGCATGCAAAAAAACATTCCTCAGAAATGGCTATCTTTCAAAATTTTAATTGATAGATAGGTCCGCATTTTGTTTTTTTTTAGAAGTTAATGATTTAAGAAAAAATATCTAAACCCCCCGTAATCTTGAACAGAAGTTTCCAAAAAAAAATGAGTGATTTTTTGGCAATCGCCGCAAAAATTCTTTAAATGAATTTGGACGAGAAATCTACAATTTTTTTTTGCCCTTTTTAGATGATTTTAAGTAAGGGGGGGGGGGGGGGGGGGTGCTGAGCCTATTATGGCTCTGTCTCACACGGGTTAAATGCAAAAAAAATACATCGTAGAATTGTCTCGTTCCAATACATTATAAGATTTTGCAAGGATTCAAAAAATAACTTATTTTTTTTTGGAAATTCTTGTTCAAATATTACGGAGGGTTTCATTTTTTTTGAAGATTTTTTTCCAATCTTTTACTTCTAAAAAATTCAATTCGACCTATTGCGTCAACCTTGAAATTGTGAAAAATAGCCAGTTTTTAGGAAAGTGTTTTGTTCCATTGGTTGAACACTCCAAATCAAAGAATTAATTGGTATACAGGAACAGATATTTTTTTCGAAGTGATATTTCAAAATTTTCAAATTAAGTACTCACGAAAAAAATATTTTTTTAATCTATCAAAAATAATTTGAGCAATTAAAAATTGTCCACAGAGTCATTATTGATTAGTATATCGACCAAAAATAATATTAGAAAGTGTAGCTAAATCTGCTTTTAATAGGAAGACAAAAACCATTTTTTTAATGAAAAATTGTGATTTTTTCATCAAAATTTTAAATTTAAACTATTTAAAAATAATTTTGAATTGATATATTATTAACCAAATCAGAAAAAAACTATGACATCAGGTCAGATCCTTGTGCATCGATTCCTAATACCAAAATAATTTGTGAAACCCACTGTGAGCTTGTATCACGTGATATGCTGTACCTGCTCCTTCCAGTAAATTTCTAGACTAAAAATTCTAAATTGAAACTCCAACATACCTTGGGCTTTCTGTAATACTCCGCGTTGAAAACAAGCCTTTTATAAAGGCTTTGGTGCCTTTGGCGGAACTTCTTTTTTCTGTGCTCAACACCGGGTTAAGCAGTAAGGTTGATTTGGAAACTCGAAAATAGAACCTGCGTTTCAAAATAACATTTCTCGAATAATAACTGTTCAAGTAAACAAAATTTTATGGCCCATAAGGTAAGTTGTACGTAATCCCTAACAAAGGGATTAATTTTAACTTTCTGACCTTGGCTGGCCCTATATTTTCGCTGGCATCGATTTTATCAGATTATATTTTCTTTTTGCATTTATTGGAAGCTGAAAAAATAATAATCAGTGGACGTTGCGAAGTCCCGGTTATATGTATTCCGTTTTGTTGCTTTATAGCTAAACTACCGTTTTTTCTCACCAGCGTTATGCTAATTTACAAAAAAAATAGTTGGGGATAAAGAACGAGCTGAGAGATCGAATTCTACAGAGTTTTAGTTTTATAGTAGCTCAGGAAGGGGTTACTTTTAATTAAAATTTCGGGTGATTTCGAAAATGAAATGAAACAATTAACCTTATCTCGGGTACGAGCGCAGCAAATATGGCCAGCGCCCGTCAGGCCTGCAGGCGCCTGATGTTTTAAATGTCAATTACTAAAGTTTCATTAACAACCTATTCAAATTAAAGGCCGTTATGAATCTAATTTAGACAATTATCTCGCTGATGGATCAAAAAACTTAATTTTGATTATTAAATGCAGTCCACTTGCAGTTCGAAACTTTGGAATTTAGAACAATGAGAACTGACTAAATTTTACCGTTTAAAATTATAACGACATCAACGTTATCAGCATGAATAAGACATAGAAGCTTGTTTCAAATAAGTTCCATCTTCATATTTTCTAGAAATTTCTCAAAATATCTTATTTCTCGATTTACACAGGATCACGTGATCGTATTTCGACTATACCGTAATGGCAAAAAAAGTCTTAGAATTTTGTAGAAAATAGCCTCATATATGTTTTAGACAGATTTGAGATTTTTTGCAAAAAAAAGTACCTGGTAAATTAAGTACTGGTAATTCCCTCAACAAAAAAACGCACAAAAATTTCGCAAAAACTTCAGCGTTCACTTGGTCGACGATGATCCCATTATGTTAAGGGTCGAAAAAACCTTTAAAGTCGATCAGGCCCTGCAGGGCCTGACGGGCGGGTGAGAGTTATAGAAACCGGCTCTAAAAACTACCTGAGTAGGGTGGGCAAGTGGTTCTAAAAGCGGGAATGCAAGTTTTCAATCCCAATCCCGACCTAAGTCGAAATTTCCATCCCGATCCGACTCGGGATCCCGATCCCGTTTTAGAAACGTGGTAGGGTGGGTGTGTTAAAAATGACCTAAGATATTGGCTGTGCTGAATTAATTCTCGTAAAAAAGAGGCCCAAAACTGTTTACGACAAAAAAATGTCTGTGCCCATATTTCTGATTCGTAATATATATTTGGATTTGTCCAGTAACCAGAAACAGTGCAAAATGGAGTGGACTCGACTACTATCCATGGCGTATTTATCTTCGTTGCCTCGTTATGGATATGAATCGGTCATAAAATATTTGATTATAGTAGTATTATAAAGAACTCACGAAAAATGATCCGAATTTCCAAAAGAGTGGGCTTTGGCGCTTTATTACGTTTCCATAATTTTATTACGGGAATTACTTGAATTGGCAGCTTCTTATTTGATATTCGAATATTTGTTCCTGATTTATTTAATAAAATTTGTAAAAAATCCCTCCCAGATTATATAAATATTCTTCTGTACTCCAAATTAACGATGAGCATTCTAAGACAAAATGTACATTTGGGAATATTTCAAAAAAAATTGTGAGGTTTTTTTCGAAAGTCTAACAATACGTGTTTTTGTCGAACAATGGAATATTATACGTCATAGCGATATATCGAAAATCCCTGCCTAGTCGTCGAAATTCATCACTAACGGTCACAAGATAGAAAGTGACCAATGAAATGACTGGATTCTCGAGAAGTGACCAAATCGAAATGACTGGATTTCTCTATTTGTGACGTAGTGATACAATTCGACGACTAGGCAGGATTTTCGATATAACACCTCAATGGGAGGCCTGCGTTTTGATGCATTTTGGGTTAATTAAGGATATAATTCGCTCAGGGTGTATTCGGGTGCAGCACTTTGCAAGGCGTGTAGGAATAAAAATTGTAAAAGTTTTTTACTCAACAGGTCTCTTTAACTGGATGTTTGATGTATTGCCTGTTATTTGATGTTGCCATGTTTATTGTTTTTAAAGGAAAAGTATGAAAAAAAATTCTAGTAATCCTCATTCTCTATCTGGTAAATGTTGTTTTCAAATAATTGAAATTATGGAACAGAGTGTTGAGTACTTCTGGAAATTTTGTTTTTTCGGGATGTGCTATACATAGGAGCGCACCGGGCCAATTTCCTAAGTTTCACGGGCAAAATAAACGAAAAACCGGGAAGAAAAATCTAAGCAGACATTCAATAGGCAAGAATATGGAAAAACAAAAAAAAAAGGAATAAATTTTTTGCCCGGTGATTAATACCGTTATAGTTTAAATTACCCGGTTGCACCATAAAGTAAAACGAAAGTAAAAGTTAGCCAATACGTTTTTCGTGTTCTCCCCTGAAATTTGACATCTTTTTAGTGACCGAACTGATTCAGGTCGTCCAAGGACAAAAATTTTGGAAAAGATTAAGAGTCAGTCTTTGCATAAATTTCCGACAAAAAAATAAAATTTGAAAATTTTTGAAATTTTTAATTTGTCTGAAAAGGCTGCAAAAAAACTGCGTCCCTAGATACAGTTAATATCATATACGTAGGAATAATATCTTCAAATTTAAGCAAAATTATTTTCGAAAAAACCAGACATAGATAGCACAAACGGTTTTTTGCCATCTGAATCTTAATCGAATTTGGGAACGCAAGATTTTTTTTCTTTTTCTCCGATTGAATTACGGTTCACCGGTAATTTCGCAAAAGACCCGTTTTTTTCGGTCATTTGAGCAATTTCGATGACTGATTTCCGTCACAGTGACAACCTAGGAAGCCAAAAAAATTTTTCTTACCGGCATATTTTTTTCTCAAGGTTCACGTGGCAGAAAACTATTGTCGCTAATCTTATCTAGATCTCCCAGTCAAAATCCATGGTGGTCTTATCCTAAACAAAAAATGCAACATACAGTATAGTAAAATATAGGGTTTACAATCATTGTTTGTATTGATTCACAAGTTATTATTTTCTATTTTAGTTTATACTGAAATGACTTTGAAGAGAAAATGGTTTTTTACATCGAGAAAGTTTGAAAATTAAAAAAGAACATCGAGACGTTTAGCCCTCGTTTAGTTTTTAACTTGCAAATCAAAATTCCCATTAAACATAATTACTAAGTGCCCCTCAATAAATTGGATAAACATAGTTCCGCTGTGATTATGGAGGATTTTGACTATCACTTCTTATAATATTGCTAAAGATTCAACAATTAATTCTTATGATTGGGTTCCTTTGGTAATTTTGATGACAGTTGGTATTATGACTAAAGTCTAAGAGTTGCGCACGGGAAAACTAAAATTATCTAGTAGTAAAATAACATCGAAAATTAATAATGGTATTCCGGGTTACAGAATACGCTGTTTAAAATGTCTATTATTTGATTTAAATAGAATTTTTTGATATCAAATATTTAATAAATCGTCAATTTCCATTAATCCTTGAGGCACCGAGCCTTTTGAAAGCTCAAGCCACTGTGAATCATCCAAAAATGGTGGAAAAAAAATGTTCGAAGATAGTTTTTCTTTTTCAATGCATCATAAAAAAATTGGTAATTCAGATCAAAACAAAATAATTAAATTTATTTTCGCTTAAAAGGTTGCAAAGGTCGTACACAGGTTGAAATTTGATGCCGAATCTTGGTCGAAAGGCCATTTTTTTGCCTAAGTTTCACTTTTGGTAAAATAATTTTCGACTTAAAAATGCAATAAAAAGTTGAAATAAAGCCAGGTTTCAGTTCTGGGACAGAAATATTTCTTTATTTGATTACCCTGGTAAAAAGGAGTCACTTAAAGTGAAATTTCAAAAAAATATTATTCCGATATTGGTACATGAAAAAATTATAATGTTTTGAAAAAAATATTTGATTTAGAAAAATCATGACAAAAAGTGGTACTGCCTTTAACCATAATTAACCTTCAATATAAGAATATATCATAAATAATTAATTTCATTAAATGAAAAAACTTACAATTTTTATCCTAAAAAACGTGATTTTTTTCAATGAAATATATCGAACTTATTTGAAAATATCTTTTTGAATCCCAAACGATATACAGTAGTCAAATTCAGACAAAAGTATTGAGGTCACTAACAGACCACTGCGCAAGGATTCAGGAATATAAGATATCTTTCCTAAGATGGATATCAACTCGAAAAAATTTAGCTAGTAACGTGTTTTCCTGTTCTGGGACGTAAATTTATAATGATATTTACGAAAAGAATAAAATTAGATAGGAAGATCTAGCACGTTCATAAATTTAATCTTTACTACAAAAATCCCGCTAAATATTTTCCGGTAAATTTTTTTTTTCGATAATTTCTATGTTTGAAAAAGTCTACACTAGAAGTTCGTTTTTTTGTTTTTAGTTGATAACCCCTCGTTAATCGTCGAAAATTCTATCTGCGCAAACCCTAATTATACTAACACTACTGTATATTTTTCAAGTTCCAAATCTGTCGATGCGTTGGTGCTGCCAATTTTTCATGTGTGTTGATCTCTATGTGGTTTTGGGTCAATTTATGTACTTGCTGTGTTTTATTAGTTTCAACAAGGTAGAGTATCCCTGAAATACATCTCTACAATTATAATAAGTTGGCCTCAATAAAATTTTCAACCAAAATTAATGAAATTATCAAAGAAAAAAAAATATACATGCAAAAAAGATTTTTTAAGAATAAGAATATTTAATAAATTTGTGTGTAACGACACCAAAATTTCAAAATTCCGTGAAATTGGCGTGCTATCAAACTATTCTACGGTACAATTTAAATGTTTTAAGGAAAAATCCTGGGGCTTATGGTGATAAAGAATGTAATTGTGGAGTAGATCAAGAAAGTTTGCTTCAAAAACCATGAAAACATGAATGATGACTGTCATCAAGACTGACGGACGAAGAACTATTTGAAAAACCGACTGGGCGACAAACAATACATGTACTGTCTTGCAAAACTAATTTTAAACTTTATTCAGCATTTGATTTTACAACAGCAAAATAAAAAAGCTACAACCGATCAATAATATAAATAATCTATCAGTCACGTTTGTTTTTTCTCGGTAGCTAAAAAGATAAGGCGGTTCGAAATGTTTTTCGAACTGATTTGATACTAAATTTTTTTTGGGGCTTTTGAAATACGCGTAAAAACAGATAAAGAAAATGTATGAATCTTCAAAACGACAACCCTAATGACAACAATAATAAATTAATTTACTTGAAAATTTCTGACATTAAAAATTAATTTAAGCTTTTTAAAACCAAAAAATAATAAATATTATATTATATAATATATATTGATCGTTTTTGAGAAACCTAAAATTAATCTAATTTTTTCTATCAAAGATAGTTTTTATCTTGACGTTTCGGCAAACAGCCATCTTCAGTTGTTGAGAGAAATAGTTGAAACAGATCGAAAGTTGCTTTTTGAGCGCGAGTGATTATTTGAAAATTATGCCGAAATTACAGTTAATTTTGCAAGTAAAATAATCGAGCCTCAGATTGCATCATAACACGAAGAGGCTGTTTTAGCCGAAACGTCAAAAAAAACTATCTTTTTATGAAAAAATAAATTATATACATATATATATAATATGTTAATTTTCATGACATCAACCGATTTCAATCACCTATAAATGGGAACATCCGTTTATCAGGAAGCGTCCTTTCAAAATAAAAAGTACTCTGTACGCGAAAGTACTTTACTGTAAGCATAAAAAAAAATAGCCTTGACCTAGGATACATAATGTTAAATATGTTACCTATATATGTATCATATCAAGGCATCAATTTGTATTGTACACACAGTAAGGTGACTTTTCACACTACAGTACTTTTAATTTTGGATACTGACGCGTCCTGAATAAACGTACCCATGAAACACGCGAAATTGGCAAACTAAATGAAATTGTGTCAAAGTCACCTTGAACTTTATGACCCTAAAATTACAAGAACCTTTGTTTTAACAATTTGGTATGAAATTTTTTCCTCAGAAAAACAAATCAAAAAACCGCTTATTATAAAAAAAATATTCTAATGAACTATATAATAAGATTTGTAATTGCTGGTTAAATTTTTAAAAGGGTTTGTTGGAAAAATGGAACAGAAACCAAGAATATCTGGAAATTTTGTAATTTACCTCTTGGGGGTTGCTCGCAGTTGCGGCTCCTTTTTCTCCGTATGGATGGATTTTATACGACCTGAATACATCGTCCAGTATAATGTAAGTAAATATAAAGAACAATTAATAAATTTGTGACTCTTATAAAAACATAATACTAATAAGAAACTGACGTTTCGGTTATTATAACATTCTCGAAGTAAAAATTTTTTGGAAAAACGTTCAAACTCACAAACTTTGTAACGCATGCATTTATTGAACACTTACCACTGGTTTTCACATTTTTATGACATAAGACTCCACCTTACCTCTTAAACACAGCTTAAAGGGGGTTTTTTGGGCCTTAATGTATCTTAAATATCATTGTAAATTTATGGCCTAAATTGAAGTAAAAATTTCGCATGGGCTTTATCCGCTTGAGGAAGATTATTATTTTTAAATGTACGATCTTTTCTGAATAAAACTGTGATAGACCTTTATTTTGGGGGAACCGTGAAAAACCCACAAACAAGGAGGGCCCAATATTTCCGAAAGTTTTTTGTCAAAAAAAAAATCGGAAATAGGGGACACCCCTTTTTGTAAGCTGGGGGCATATAACAGAAATTAATTTTAGCTAAAAATGGTGATTTTGCGTAGGTTAAATTCGGAAATATGGGAACTTTGGGAAATATTAGGCCGGAGCTATTGCCCCGCCTGTACATTTTATGTTTGCATGGTTCCAACAACGGTTTAAATATGCGTTTTGCTCAACTAATTTTAAAATTATTTTGCGTATTTTGACGGGGTTCCAAAAAAAGCTTTCGTGAAAAAATGACGGAGTGAAAGAACCGAAATTCACGCAATTTTTCGAAATCTTGGAAGTATTTCAGCTATTTTTTACTTTAATGAAGATAATAACAAGTGCGGTGACCATTTAAAAACACCCTACAACTTACTTTGGTAAAGAAAGTGAGCGTTTATATATAAAAAGATAATTGAACTATCGTGGTTATGAAGCCATCAAATATATCTGTAATTATCCCTACTGTGATCTCTGTCCACGCCTACAATGTTGTGAAGGTATGACGTTCTGAATGGCGGCGCTCTGAATGGCTGTCTCTGAATGGCTGCCAAGCATCACAGGTAGGCGTGGAACAAGATCCACAAGTAAGGGATAATTACAGATATATTAAAGTTTGGGATCTTCTAGGCCTCTACTTTCCAGCGTTTGACCAATGAGAAGCGGAATGTACTACTTTGATCGATAGAGCTTCGAAAATAAGTTTCAAACGCGAAGGCAAAAGTAAGAGGCCTAGTCATCACCTTTATAGAATATACTATATCATATAGCTAATTTTAAATGATTTTCATATAAATTTTAATCATTGGATTTAAAACAAATTCAAATAATCGCTTTTGAGACCACAACCCCGTTAATTTTTATTTAGCGCTATGGAATGCAAATGGATTCCCAACAAGATGAATGTCAGAATGTGGCCTCGCTTGTTTATGCTTTTATTATCATTAGAATTGTAATCATAGGTCCTGTAAATGGCCTTGCTGTGAAAAGCATAATCTAGCAGGCCATGTGTGATTTCTGACAAGTCTAAAGAAATTAATTTCAAGACTACACGAAAATTTGAGCGATACGGATATTTCTTGTGGCTTCTTTTGTTTGATCTGATTGCTCTGCCTTGCGAAATATAGTTTTTCTTATGCGAATAACAAGAGAGTAAAGTTGTACATTAAAACAATAACAACGAATTGTACCATGACTTTAATATGAAAGAATTTTATACGTATTTATACATAATGTAACCACCTGAAGTTTCCAGTGTCGGTCGAAACCCATAAATTGAATTCGTTAAAATTACTCCAAAGTAAATATAATTATTCACCCAATTTTTTTGAAAAAGCTCATTTGAAGAACCGTTCGAAATATCTAATTTTTCACTTTGCAAGAATACAGGCTCTGAAAGCTTAACTGAAGCATATAAAAAAAGTTCCGCCGAGGCCAATAGCCTAATGAGATCAACCTTCAATTTTTCGTTTATGATCAATGTTGAAGAGTTAAATTTTTGAAAAAAATTTCATATTCTAGAAATTTTATGTTTAACTCTAAAAAAAAACGTTTGAAAAGCAAGGTTAATTAAACCACGTATACTAGCTCATGTAGGCGGCTCCGGGGAAATGTATTTTATCTTAATAACTGCGCAGTGCTCTATTCCGACTCAATACTTGTCTGATTGACTATATCTGTTGAGAATCAAAAAATATTTTGAAATAAATTCAAAATATTCATGACAAAAATCACGTTTTTAAGGAAATAAAATTGTTAGTTTTCTCGATTTAATGACATATTAAGATTATATTACAATATATTAAGGAACGATTCGAAAATAAGAAATTCAAAACTCAAAAAATGGGTATCGATGTTTGTAAGCTATCTTGTAGCGAATTTTTTCTGTCAATTTCAAACTTTAGACCTAAAGGTAGTTTTTAATTCGAATTGGACAAACAAATCTGTCTGTGAACAAACGGTGATAGCCACCTGTATATTTATTTTGGGCTAGTATATTAAAAGATAAATGACATGTTACGGAAATTTTTTTTTTTAAAATTGGATTATTCCCTTTAGTTATTTTTGGATTTAAAGTGGTAAGATAATTGGCGAAAACAAAAAATCAAAGTTACAGACCGCATAGTTTAATCCAAGTGAGTTCAAAATAGATAATAATATTAAATTAAGACTTTTCTCTTTATTTCTTTTTTTTGAAAAAAATAATGATTATTTTATAAACTAGAAAACATCAATTATTTTGGTGTTTCGTCTTCTTTTGCGTAGGGCGAATGCCTAAGCCAATCATCATGCGGAATATTTCGTTATTCGGCTCTCGTCAGGCCAATCACAGCTCAGTATTTCTATTTCATACTCAAAAATCCCCTAAAATAATCCGAATTTTAAAAAAAACACAATCCGTAAGGGCTAGATTATACTGCTTAAATATAACGTAAGCTCGAAAAAAAATTCAGGTTTGCAATCACCTGTTGTTCAAAAATATTGTATAATAGATAGTCCAATCTATAAAAAAAATTTAAACACCTAAAGGATTTTTTTTGGTTTTGGGCTTTTTTTCGCAAAAAAAAAACGGTTAAGGATGTGGGCGACGAATAACTCAGGCTTCAAGCGTATAATATTTTTGATACACCTATGTTGTAGATAAATCTGCCAAGTTTTTTAACTTATAAATTTTTCTTTGGTTTTGCGATTTTTTTCAAAAGAAAAGTCGGTTTTTTCGGGGATTGAAAATTTAAAAGGTTAAATTAAGGTTTTATTACCCCAATTGATTCAGAAATGCACAGAAATATGGAAAACTCTTCAACAAAAAACTTTCGCAAAGTAATTTCGCTAAATATAGTGACAACGGGCTGCAAGTATTTTTGCGAAATTAACAGCGTTGGTGTCAACCGTGATTCGTGACGTATGCGTCTGAGAAATTTTGTATTAATTTGGCGGATCTATGGATAACTGTTTATTTAAATCAGGATTTTCTAAGGTTATCAATAAGTCCTTCAAAGTAACACGTTCGTAATATCGTGGAAGATTTTTTAATAAACCTCGAAATGCTCAATTATGTGAAGACGACGTTCAGACACGCGCTTGGTTTTGCTACCCGTAGGCAAAAATTAGTGATGCTGAAATCCTTCACAACCGGTTTGTTGTGTTTATAGACCCAACTACTTTTCTGATCCTGTGTTGAAATATGCGGTTTTAGAATATGTTTAGATGTTTCGCCAATATATTTCTTACCACAGGTGCAACAAATCTATAAACAGCATTGGGTGTGGAACAAATTTGTGTTTTTCTGGTTTTAATCTAGTATCAATAATATTTCAGGGGTTAAAGTCCTAAAACATAAATTTAATCTAAATTTGGAGTATATTTTCTAATTATACCGTATATTTCGCTTCATTTTTGAAACATTTAAAACTTGTATACGTTAGACTTAGAGAGTAAAAACACTTTTTCTGGGGTCGTTTTTTTCCTCTTCCCGACAATTCTATTAGGGCTAGTACCAAAATTCTTAATTTAATTTCTTCAATTTTTTATCTACAATATGTTTAGGATATGAAGTTAGCTTGTAAAAAATTTCTTTACAAAGTTTCTAAGGCTTTTTTCTCTGTTTTCATATTGGAGGTACACTTATTTGTACGGTAAATTTCGCCAACAAAGCACAGGAATTTTTATACTTGTTTGGGGCTATTGCGAATGTTAAAATTCATTATGACGTTAATTTTGACTTTTTCTGTACTTGTTCAAGTTCGAGAATATAATTTTTTGATAATCAGGAGTGTCTAAATATACAAGCTTATTATTTACTCATACGTTTCGACGAGTAAATCTAAAAGATTTGTCAAATTGAATTCATCCCATCTAGAAGTATATTTTTATACTCCTCTTTTAAAATGACTAAACAGTCCTCGACATATCTCGCGTAAGATAATATAGTATACCTTGATTTATATATCTAAGTATTATAATCACTCATCCAAAATATTAAATAAATATCAGTCAAGAGCTTTAGATATTTTTTTGCACCCCATGCTTAGGCCATGTTTTTGTTTATAATACCCAGTTAAGGTTTCAAAAGAACTAAATTTGAGTATGGACATTTGAGAAAAATTTTCTAAAAATATCAGGTGGTGGAAAATCTATCTGGTCAACTTGTTCTGAATTTTGGCCAAAAAACGTCCGGGGTTTTAAAAAATAAATTCTCTAATTATATAATCTAAAACTTTTTTAACATTATTGACGTATCAACGTGATTTTGCGTCATATGAACAACCTCATAATCTAGTATTTAAAAATAAAATATTCCTTTTTGAAAATATTCAGTAAAATTCGGCGGTGCTTTGTAATGAATATTTGACTTTTTCAAAAATTTGGTTTGATTAATTTTTTAACAAGTAAATTTCGCTACCAGATATGATTAAGAGCAAATTGACTTACTATAGGTCGCATACAGGGTGACCAGTTTATGTAATTTGATCAAACCCGTAACCAGTTTTTCATACTTTCATATGGTTGATTAGTCTATTAATCCTTTAAGCTCAAAAATGGTTTAATTTTAGCAATAAGTGTCTAAAATCTCTTAAGTCTTTTCTAGTGGTGTAGATTTGAGTTTAATGAAATTTTAAGTTTCGTCAAAATATAAGTTTCAATTTTTTCAATATAGTCTGAGCGGTCGATTAGAACTATAGTTTTACTTTTATCTACTGGTATACATGAGTAGGGTCGTTATTTGAATTTAAGAATTTTTTAACTCTTGTGCGCCTGAAGTTCAGAATTACATGTGTTAAGTTTTTGAAATTCTTAAATAAAGTAAACTACGTATTCTCCTATTAATTTAAAGATGTTAAGGTCTATAGACTGTGCATAATACAACCATCTATTAAAGAAGTGCCTCCATTTTATTTTAAATTTTGAAATTTATTACTTAATTTCGCAAAAAACTTGCAGCCCGTGTCACTATATTTAGCGAAATTACTATTGGCGAAAAAGTTTTGTTGAAAAGTTTTCCAATTTCTGTGGCAATTCTGATAATGGTCAAAACCGAAACGTTAGTCAAAAATTGAAATATATTTGAAAGCGTAATTATTTATCTGCGAAAAAAAACACAATTAAAAAGTCATGTTGGAAGAGAAAATTCCTAGAACAGAAATATGTAAAAAACTATTTCGAAAACTTCACAATGCGTGAATCACCGCCGATTCCTATACGGAAATGCTAGATTCCAAAAGTATACCCAAAATTCACTAGCCGAATTTGCTTCAAAATGTCGTGAAGCACTCAGC
>SCLH01000971.1:172888-197607 GCA_004367855.1 Oikopleura vanhoeffeni | reverse complement strand
ATGTGGGCTTCGCCCACGTTAGGGGGAGACCCCCTAAAACCCCCCAAATTGTATGGTTGTTTAGGGCACGATTATATGGGGGGGGAACCCCCCAAACCCCCCTAAGATTGTGTATTTAAGGGTATCCCTTATCGCTCACTAGAAACCGGGTTAAAAAGCTTTTCTTTATGTGAAACATCGATAGGATGCGCAACGGGGAAATTTCTATATTTTGAACTATCGATAAAAAAATCATGGCGAGAATTCAAAGGAGGAAAATAAAAACCAAATAGTGAAAATACGGGTTATTGATTTGAATCAGGGACGGTAAGCTAGGCATAAATCGGAAAAAATAACGTTATTCGTGTTCTCCTAAAAATTTGACACGGTAGAGGTGATAAATTAGACCTGGTAAAGGCTAGGAAAACTTTTTAGAGCAAATTTAGTATCTTCTGCCTACGCATTTTATGTCCAAATGACCCAAAATTAAGGTATTATGATAGGGTTTCCGCTGCGCACCCTTAATATCGATTTTAGTCCATAATTTAAAAGTTTTGAAAAGTTTCAATTATTTTTAAAAATGGGTGAAAATCCAAGACTTCATTTTTCATTAGAAAATCGTCTTTTTTTAAAGCAAAATGATCGCAAAAGTTAAAAAATGTCAGTTCATTTTTTTTTGAATGGCATTTTGTAGTCAAAGTTGAAAAACGCTGGAATTCATATAAATAAATTTAGAAAAAACTCAATTATATAAAAAAAGATGTCACATTTTTCCTTCCGTTTTTAATTTGTCCACAATTTACTGCTTTAGCACCTACGTGTTTGCTAAATTTGAACGTTTTGATCGGCGGATAGTAAATTGTGCAAAAATCAAGAACGGAAGCAAAAATGTGACATGCTGTAAATAATTATAAAAATATAAGAATTCAACGTTTCGCTTTAGCATCTTTAGGATAGTGGACTGATTTGTTCAGAAAATAATAAATTAAGCAACTTTTTCAGTTCTAACCTCAGTCGATAAAGTAAGCGATAGAATATCCTAAAGACAGAATGCCGATTTTGATGAAAACCACTGTATTAGTAATACAGTATTACCCTCTTTTTTAGAAATACTAGAACCCTTTCAATTTCTCGTACATTTGATTTATTTTATCATTCACATTTTATCATGAACATAATTTGTAATATAAATTACAGGGTGTAAGGTTTTTCCCTTCTTTTTTCCAAATCTGGTTACACTTGATTCCGCCGTTTTGATTGGTTGAATCTGAGAAAACTCTTCTGACAACCAATCAAAACGGCGGAATCAAGTGTAAACCAGTTTGGAAAAAAAGAAGTGTAAAAACCTTAACCCTTATATTATTAATTTAAATTATACAATAAATATTATATATTTAGTTTAAGCACTTATATATTATTTAATACTTAAAATATTAATTAAATTAATTTAACACGCGTTTCCTGATGAAGTTGTCCTTTACATCTTGGATGTCAGATCGCCATTACAGTCTAAAATGGCAAAATAACTGTTCGACATCTAGCCATTTCTAGAAATGCAATTAGACCCATCAGGAGAGCATAATACACCCACAGAAGGGCCATAAAACGATCGGAATATCCGTTCCGCCTCGCCCTCCATTCTAAAACATAATGTGTCTTTAAACTTGTTCTTCAGTCAACGTATTTTAGGGTAGCCAGGAAAACGCAAAAATAACGCATAATTTCAAAAATGGCATGGTTATAAAACGCGGGCCAAAAAATGGGAGTAAATCAGTAGGCCATGGATAATATTTTAAGTGTCATTTTCGACTTCCTTGATACCAATTTACTCAATAGGCCAACGAAAACATAGGCTAGCAAATGCTACGCGTTTGATCTCTAGCGGCCCTTGTGGTTACTTTGGGACCTTTTCATTGTCATTTTTGACGTCCCTGATCCAAATTAACCATAATTTTGGTGCAGCATATCATATGCTGCATATGCTTCACATTTTGCCCCGCGTTATATCGAAGATCCTGCCTAGTCGTTATCTCGCAGCCGTCATACTTGAGCCAGTGTTTCAATCGCAATACCCGATTGCCGACTCAATTCAAGAATCCCGTTTAATTGGCCACTTTATCAAAGTTATGACGCTCCAGATAAATCGACGACTAGGCATGATTTTCGATATACCCATGCCTTAAAAAATTATGCGTTCTACAAACGTTTTTTGTAAACGCCAAAGAAAAGTGAACCGCTAAAATTCAGAATTTCGTAGAACGCCAAAGTTATCATATCTTGTAGATAGCCACGATGAACATTTTCTACTCAAAAATTTTGATTTTTAAAATATCGAAACATCTTGAATTTCATTATTAATTAAGGGAGTACCCCCACGCGAGTTATATTTCGGCTCTCAGACATAGTAGAAGGCTAATTTTTATCTCATTCTAATTTTTGTTATCGGTTTCATTCCAAAAATATTAAAAAAAAAATTTCGATGTAAAAAAATTTCCTATTTTTTNTTCAAATAATTTTTCTTTCAAATTCTCATTCTTTCTTCGCAATCTTGCTATTACAGTCGACGGCTTTATGACCCCCTTCTCCACACTTGAAACATTTGGTCGTGTGGTCACACGCTCTCTTGCACACGTGATCTTTTGGTTTACACGCTTTACACATATTACAGTGTACCTGTTTTGCTACCGTACACTTTTTACACGCAACACAATGTTTAACTCCTCGACCAGATCTGTCCTCACATCCGTCGCAATCGTCACAATGAAATTGAGAATTATGTACAAATTTGGCACATTTTTTGCAAGATTTGTATTCGGCTTTTGGCAGGGAGAGTTTTGATAAGTCGGCATTTGAGAAGATTCGGACGGTTTTGTTTCGATTCATTTTTGAGTGCTTTGCGTATTTTACTCTGAAATAAGAGACGGGAAATTGGACCTGTGTACATTTTTGGCCCACTTTTTTCACTGTCTTTTGCTATAAAAACTTCGTAAAAATAAGTTGAAAAACCATTTTGAAAAATCAAGTCGTAAGGAAATTTTACTACTATTATAATAATGTGATGTGTACGTGAGATGAGGAGACAGTCGAGATATCCCTTCAAAAAACGTTCTCGAAGGTTCGATTTTGGTAACCAGGATCCAAAAAATATTATCAGGGTAGTAGACTACTAGCTCTCCCCCTCCGCAAGCCTCACTACACCTTACACTACCTAACTCTATAGAGTATATTTGGACGCGGACGGCTGGGAGTCTACCTCAGAGTGGATTATATTTACTTCTTATAAGACGACAAATTGTAATGACTCATATGACTTATATTTATTACTTCGCTTGTTATCAGAATCTTCTGTTTTTATATATTATTTTCAAATAAACAGTTATGGTGCTTACTTTTTAATTAATGTTGCCTTTTTTTTGACTCGACCCACTTTGATTTCGGCTGGGATAACTAGACAAGATAGGGACCAAAAGTCAGTCACGAAAACTGCCCAGGATACGTCCTGAAACCGACGTTTGCGTATCATCGGAAGTCAAGAAAAATTTCCACTTTTACAAGAGAATTCCTTTCAAAAAATTCCCAAAAAAATAATTTTAAAGTTCAAAAACTCATTTTTTTTAAATTTCGCAATTTCGATTAAGGGGGTAGTAAAGTCAGTCCATATCTTCTGAACTAGTAGTACTGTCAACTTAATTTCACAATTTTAGATCTCAACGTGGATTGTTTANTCCGTAAAACAGCGAACTACAATGCTTGAAATATGCAAAAAAAAAAACTTCCAGAAACCATTTGTTGAAGTCCGACACCATGGTGCACCACCTTGATGATTAAAGATGACTAGGCATCAAATTAACAGCAATATGACTTCAAACGGACAGGTAGAAGAAACCGCAGCCTGTCCCTGTTTAAGAAGTCCATTTGGCACAATTTGTTCTCTTCGGGCTGTCTTTTTATAGTCCTTTGACAGAATGTTAACCTAATTTAACTATAGTTTTTAACCATATGTGTTATATGAAAAATTATAAAAAAAAACATTGGAATAAAAAAAACGTTATTTTCTAACGATTTTTTAGGTAATTTCACAAATATTTTCACTGGTATAACCTTTATTTGAAGAAAATTTCACCTGCCGGGCTGTCCGTTATAGTAAGTCGGTTAGGGTCGCTTTTTTCGGAGGCCCACTTAAGGGGTAATATGGAATTACGGACCTCAGAGTACAAATCCTAAAATATTTGAATGATACAAACAACTGCAAGATATTTAGCACCCAATTCAAAACCGTTGATTGCGAAAAAGGTCATTTCATTGGTCAGGTTGAGCAAGATCCACCAATCAAATGCTCAATTTCGCATTTTTTCAAAATATTTAGGATTGTTACTCTGAGCGTCCGGTAAATCCGTATATCCATTAGTGATGTCCGGTAACACTAGAAACTTATTTGCCTGTTAAAAGAAAAAGGGAATAAGTTTTTTAGTGTTACCGGGATACATAATAGGATATGTTCTGAGAGAAGCGAAAAATTCTAGATAAAATTCAGGGTCTGACCTGTCCGTTTAAAGTCATACTACTGCCAATTTCCCCACCAAAATAAAACAACAAAATAAGGTAACTAATTTTCCGGTGTTTATTATTATATAATTCTTCGGTTAATATTTCAAAATAAATTTTTCTTTAAATCTTCATTCTTTCTTCCAATCTTGCTATCGCAGTCGACGGCTTTATGACCCCCTTGTCACATTGAAATTTGTCGTGTGTCACGCTCGTCTTGCACACGTTGATTCTTTCGGTTTTACACGCTTTACACATATTACAGTGTACCTGTTTTGCTACCGTACACTTTTACACGCGACACAATGTTTTAACTCCTCGACACCAGATCTGTCCTCCAACATCCGTCGCAATCGTTCACAATGGAAATTGAGAGAATTATGTTACAAAATTTGGCACACATTTTTTGCCAAGATTTGTATTCGGCTTTTTGGCAGCGGAGAGTTTTTTGATAAGTCGGCATTTGAGAAGATTCGGACCGGTTTTTGTTTCGTATTTCATTTTTGAGTGCTTTGCGGTATTTTATTTAACTCTGAAATAAAGGGACGGGGAAATTTGGACCTGTCCCGTGACATTGTTTTGGTCCACTTTTTTCACTGTCTTTTGCTATTAAAAAATTCGTTAAAAAGAAGTTTGAAAACCATTTTTTGAAAATTAAGTGATAGAAATTACCTTTAATAGTAAATGTTATTTGACCCCCATGCGCGGTCATTTTGTTAAATTTGACCTTTTTGGGGTCATATACAAAAATTTGACCTCTAGAAAAATATACAGAGAGCAAATAAACTGCATTTAAAGATTTGACGGGTTTTTTCCAGTATACGGTCATGACCAAGGTTTCCAGCTCAGCCTTCTTTTGCCAAAGAGCCTGCTCTGAGGGTCAAAAAATAATTTTGAATTTTGACCAGCCGTTTTCCTGAAAATCGGTACCACAATTGGATGGTACTAAGGTGTCTTATATATTTACTTCGCGGGTCCATGAGAAAACGTCCAAATTGAATACTAGACTTATATTTAATCTATTATTAAAATATTAATATAAAATATATAAAATTATATAATAATATTATAAAAAATATATATTAATTAAACTACCTGAAGCGATGGTGAAACACTTGGCGACTTGACTAGCATCCTCCGAACATCAATGACTGTCACGTCCTTCAAGTTCATTAAGAGCATATAGCTCCAATGAGGTCGATCGGATCAAAGAAGCATCGGATCGTGTAAACAATTTTCCTTGGAACAATTAATTTGAATCGGATTGACGTTTTCGAAAATCATCCTCATTAGCAAAGTATGCTTAAATAAAAAGACAATTTAGACCTGAAAGTCCTTCGCAATATAATCGAGCCCGTAGTCTTAATATTTTACTTTGCTTGTTATTCAGAATCTTCTGTTTTTATATACTTATTCAAAATAAACACATTATGCGTGCCTTACTTTTTAATTAATGTTGCCTTGTTTGACCTCGACCCACTTTGATTTCGGCTGGGATAACTAGACAAGATAGGGACCAAAAAGTCAGTCACGAAAACTGCCCAGGATACGTCCTGAAACCGACGTTTGCGTATCATCGGAAAGTCAAGAAAATTTCCACTTTTACAAGAGAATTCCTTTCAAAAAAATTCCAAAAAATTATATTTAAAGTTTAAAAACTCATTTTTTTTTTTAATTTCGCAAAATTTGAATGAAGGGGGTAGTATAGTCAGTCCATTATCTTCTAACTAGTTAGTACTGTCAACTTAATTTCACAATTTTAGATCTCAACGTGGATTGTTTAAGTATTTTTTTATAAAGGGCACCACCCTAGTCATGAGGATTACGGTAAAACTACATGCAATATCGAGAAACGGGTTTTTTCATTCAACTGCCAACTAAAAAAGCTCAATGGAGAAAATTTTTCTTTTTTTTCGGACTACCGGTTTACTGGTTACCGGATATCTATAATACAGCTATTTTCAGTGTAAAATGTGAGGAAACAAATCGAAACTCGTTTTTTTCTTCCAGGAATTCATCAAAAATATACTTCAAGCAGTAAATGTGTAGACAATCGTGATACCGGTTAATCGGTNNGAGAAAGAGAGAGTTATATGGGTGAATCAACGTCACAGTGAGAAAGCGCCACATTATAAGATGTACTCAAAGGTGCGACGCGGAAATTCACAGCTGATAGAGTGAACTACGTCCCTATGTAGAACTTATCATGGACAGGCAGGCAGGAAGACAGAGTGTAGAGAACCTACACAGCATAAACCCCCACAAATTAGGGTGAAGATGGTGGTTTAAAGGCACGAGTTAATATGGGGGGGAAGACCCCCCAAACCCCCCTAAGTGTGTTCGATTGGTGCTCACCGTTCGGGGGAGACCCCTAAAAACCCCGATAGAATTGGTAGTGGTTGTTTAGGGCACGATTAATGGGGGGAAACCCCCTAAGTGTGTTCGATGATCGGGCTTCGCTCACGGCTTAGCTGGGAGACCCCCCAAGCCCCGTCAAAATCATGGTAGTAGGTTGTAGGGCACGATTTATGAGGGGGGGAAACCCCCAAACCCTAAGAATGTGTTTGATGTGGGCTTCGCCCACGTTAGGTGGTTTTTTTTTTAGGAGCTACGCCAATACGGCTTTCGGTATTTGAAAACCCCATAAAAGACATACATTGGCAGATCGAGAATTCAATTCCGCGTCTCGCGGTGGATTTTTGTTTTTGCAATTCTCTGACCGGTTGACCGGTAATAGCGGATTTCCGGTCGGGTCCAATTGTTCAAAGTTGTTTCAATCAGGCCATAAATTCGGTTGTAGACTAATACGGGCACAAGGAGTTCGAATCTGATATCAGATTTTTATCGATGATGTCATTATGAGTCATTTTGGGGTCACTTTAGATGAGACGTCATAGAAAATTTTACAACTTGTACAGACACGGAACTAATAAAAACGCGAAAAAAAAGGGTTAATTTTGACACGGTAGTTCGAATCTGATACCATAATTCACTAATAACAACATTATACGTCAATTTGGGTCAAATAGGAGAATCATATAAAAAAGTTAGAGAAAAACGTGACCAAGAAATAATCTGGCCGGAGCGTGATTATGAACCATAATGACGTCACTCGATGTAAATCTGATATCAGATTGAACTCTTGTACCCGTATTTGTCTCAGACCGAATTTTTGCCGTGATTGAAACAACTTTGAAAATTGGACCGACCCCGGGAAATCCGCCAATTAACCGGTCACCGGTCCAGAACAAAAAACAAAATCCACGCGAGACGCGGAAAAATTAAATTCTCGATCGCCAATTCATATAGTCCTTATGGGGTTCCAAAAAAAAAAAAAAAATACCAGAAAGCCGTCAATGGCGTAGCTCTAAAAAAAAACCCACCTTAGAGGGAGACACCCCTAAAAACCCCCGCAAATTGTAATGGGTTGTTTAGGGCACGATTAGATGGGGGGGAAACCCCCCAAACCCCCTAAAGTGTGTTCGATGTGGGCTTCGCTCACGTTAGGGGGAGACCCCTAAAACCCACCCCAAATTGTATGGAGCTTGTTTAGGGCACCGATTATATGGGGGGCCCCCAAACCCCCTAAGATGTCGTTCGATGTGGCTTCGCCCACGTTAGAGGGAGACCCCCTAAAACACCCCCCAAATTGTACATGGTTGTTTAGGGCACGATTAATGGGGGGGAAACCGCCCTAAGTGTGTTCGATGTGGCTTTCGCTCACGTTAGGGGGAGACCCCCTAAAACCCCCCAAAATTTGTATGGTGTTAGGGCACGATCTATATGGGGGAAGACCCCCTAACGTGTGTTCGATGTGGGCCCTTCGCATCACGTAGGGGACGACCCCCTAAACCCCCAAACTGTATGGTTGTTAGGGCAACGCATTAATATGGGGGGAAACCCCAAACACCCCTAAGTGTGTTCGATGTGGGCTTCGCTCACGTTAGGGGGAGACCCCTAAAACCCCCCAAATTGTATGGTTGTTTAGCCGGCACGAGTTATATGGGGGGGGAACGCCCACCAAACCCCCTAAGTGTGTTCGATGTGGGCTTCGCTGCACGTTAGGGGAGTACCCCTAAAAACCCCCCAAATTGTATGGTTGTTTAGGGCACGATTATATGGGGGGGAACCCCCAAACCCCCCTAAAGTGTGTTCGATGTGGGCTTCGCTCACCGTTAACGAGGAGGAGAACCCCCTATAAACCCCCAAGTTGTATGGTTGTTTTAAGGGCACGATTTATATGGGGGGGAAACCCCCCAAACCCCTAAGTGTGTTCAGAGATGTGGGCTTCGCCACGTTAGGGGAGACCCCCTAATAACCCCGCCAAAGTTGTAATGGTTTGTTTAGGCACGATTATATGGGGGGAACCCCCCAAACCCCCTAAGATTGTGTTATTAGTTATTGTCGAGGCAAATTCTGTAACAATAATTTCGATCATCTAAAAGGGGCTGCATCTAAGTTCTTTGAAATGAATATTCATTTTACGCTCACTAGAAACCGGGTTAAAAAAGAAAGTTCTTTATTGAAATAGATAGGTGCGCAGCGGGAATAATTTCTATTTTTTGAACTACGAAAAAAAAAATCCAATTGTATGGTTTGTTTAGGGAGCGATTATATGGCGGGGAAACCCCCAAACCCCCCTAAGTCTGTTCGATGTGGGCTTCGCGCCCACCGTTAGGGGGAGACCCCCTAAAAAAACCCCCCCAAATTGTATGGTTGTTTAGGGCACGATTATATTGGGGGAAAACCCCCCAAACCCCACTAAGTGTGGTTCGATGTGAGCTTCGCCCACGTCTAGGGGGAGACGCCTAATCACCCCCACAAATTGTATGGTTGTTTAGGGCACGATTAATATGGGGGGAAACCCCCCAAACCCCCCTAAGTGTGTTCGATGTGGGCTTCGCCCACGTTAGAGGGAACCCCTAAAACCCCCGCAAATTGTATGGTTGTTTAGGGCAGCGATTAATATGGGGGGGAAACCCCTAATGTGTTCGATGTGGGCTTCGCTCACGTAGGGGGAGACCCCCTAAACCCCACAAATTGTATGGTTGTATAGGGGCACGATTATATGGGGGGGAAACCCCCCTAAAGTGTGTTCGATGTTGGGCTTCGCTCACGTTAGGGGGCAGACCCCTAAAACCCCCAAAACTGTATGGTTGTTTAGGGCACGATTATATGGGGGGAAACCCCCCAACATCCCTAAGTGTGGTTCGATGTGGGCTCGCTCACGTTAGGGGAGACCCCTAAAACCCCCAAATTGTATTGGTTGTTTAGGGCAGCGATATATGGGGGGGAAACCACCAACCCCCTAATGTGTTCGAATGTGGGCTTTCGCTCACGTTAGGGGAGACCCCTAAACCCCCCAACATTGTATGGTTGTTAGGGCAACGATTAATATGGGGGGGAAACCCCCCAAGTGTGTTCGTGGGGCTTCGCTCAACGTTTAGGGGGAGACCCCCTAAAAACCCCCAAAGTTGTATGGTTGTTTAGGGCACGATTATATGGGGGAAACCCCCTATTGTGTTGATGTGGCTTCGCTCACGTTAGGGAGACCCCTAAAAACCCCAAAACTGTATGTTGTTTAGGGCACATTAATATGGGGGGAAACCCCCCAAAACCCCCTACGTGTGTTCGATGTGGGCTTCGCTCACGTTAGGGGGGAGACCCCCTAAAACCCCCAAATGTAAATGGTTTTTAGGGCAACGATTAATATGGGGGGGAAACCCACAAACCCCCCTAAGTGTGTTCGATGTGGGCTTTTCGCTCACGTTAGGGGGAGACCCCCTAAAACCCCCCAAATGTATGGTTGTTTAGGGCACGATTTAATGGGGGGGAACCCCCCAAACCCCCTAAGTGTGTTCGATGTGGGCTTCGCCCACGTTAAGGGAGACCCCTAAAACCCCCCAAGTTGTAGGTTGTTGGGCAACGATTATATAGGGGAGGGGAACCCCCAAACCCCTAAGTTTTGGTCGATTGGGCTTCGCCACGTTAGGGGGAGACCCCCTAAACCCCCATAAATGTATGGTTGTTTAGGGCACGATTATATGGGGGGGAAACCCCCCAAACCCCCAAAGTGTGTTCGATGTGGCCTCGCCCACGTTAGAGGAGACCCCCTAAAACCCCCAAATTGGTATGGTTGTTTAGGGACGATTATATGGGGGGGAAAACCCCCTAAGTGTGTTCGATGTGGGCTCGCCCACGTTAGGGCGGAGACCGCCCTAAAACCCCCAAATTGTATGGTTTGTTTAGGGCACGATTATAATGGGGGGAAACCCCCCAAACCCCTAAGTGTGTTCGATGTGGCCTTCGCCCAACGTTAGAGGGAGACCCCCTAAAACCCCCCAAATTGTATGGTTGTTTAGGGCAGCGATTATATGGGGGGGAAACCCTAAGTGTGTTTCGAATGTGGGCTTCGCTTCACGTTAGGGGGAACCCCCTAAAACCCCCAAATTGTAATGGTTGTTTGGGCACGATTATATGGGGGGAAACCCCCTAAGTTGTCGATCGTGGGCTCGCTCACCGTTAGGGGGAGACCCCACTAAACCCTCCCAAAACCTTGTAATAGTTTGTATAGTATGCAGGCATCGCATATGACTGGGGGGAGAACCCCCCCAAATAGACCCGCCGTACCTTAAGTTGTGTTCGATGTGGGCGTTCGTCTCACGTTAGGGGGAGCCCCCCTTAAAAACCCCCCAAATTGGTAATGGTTGTTAGGGCACGATTATATGGGGGGAAAACCACCAACCCCGCTAAGGTGTTTCGATGTGGGCTTCGCTCACGTAGGGGAGACCCCCTAAAACCCCCCAAAATTGTAATGGTTGTTTAGGGCACGATTATTGGGGGGAAAACCCCCAAACCCCCTAATTGGTGTTCGAGTGGGCTTCGCCACTTAAGGGAGACCCCCTAAACCCCCACGTTGTATGGTTGTTTAGGGCAACGATTTAATATGGGGGGAAAACCCCAAACCCCCCTAAGGTGTGTTCGGAATGTGGCTCGCCCACGTAGGAGAGACCCCCTAAAAACCCCCCCAATTGTACTGGTTGTTTAGGGCACGAATATATGGGGGGAAAACCCCCAAACCCCCCTAAGATGTGTATTTAAGTTTATTGTCGAGGCCAAATTCTGTAACATAATTTCATCATCTAAAGGGGGCTGCATCTAAGTTCTTGAAAATGAATATCATTTTCGCTCACTAGAAACCGGGTTAAAAAAGAAATTCTTTAGTGAAATATAGATAGGTGCGCAGCGGAAAATTCTATTTTTTGACCTACGAAAAAATCCAATTGTATGGTTGTTTAGGGCACGATTATATGGGGGGGATAACCCCACCAAACCCCCTAAGAAGTCGTTCGATGTGGGCTTCGCCCACGTTAGGGGGACGACCCCCTAAAACCCCCACAAATTGTATGGTTGTTTAGGGCACGATATATGGGGGGGAAACCCCAAACCCCCCTAAGTGTGTCGATGTGGGCTCGGCCCAGTTAGGCGGGAGACCCCTAAAACCCCCCAAATTGTATGGTTGTTTTTAGGGCAACGATTATATGGGGGGAAAAACCCCCGAAAACCCCCCTAAGCTGTGTTCAATGTGGCTTCGGCCACGTTAGGGGGACCCTAAAAACCCCCCAAATTGGTATGGTTGTTTAGGGCACGATTATATGGGGGAAACCCCCAAACCCCCCTAAGTGTGTTCTATGTGGGCTTCGCGCCACGTTAGGGGGAGACCCTAAAACCCCCAAATTGTATGGTTGTTTAGGGCACGATTATATGGGGGGGGAACCGCCCCAAACCCCCCTAAGATTGTGTATTTAAGGGTATCCCTTCATCGCTCACTAGAAACGGGTTAAAAAGCTTTTCTTTATGTGAAACATCGATAGATCCAAACGGGGAAATTTTATATTTTGAACTACATCGATCAAAAAAATCATGGCGAAAATTCAAAGGGAAATAAAAAGCCAAATAGTGAAAATACGGGTATTGATTTGAATCAGGGACGGTAAGCTAGCATAAATCGGAAAAAATAACGTGTTTTCGTGTTCTCGTCTAAAAATTTACACGGTAGATAGGTGATAATTAGACCTGGTAAGGCTAGGAAAACTTTTTATGAGCAAAATTAGTATTTCTGCCTACGCGCATTTTATGTCCAAAATGACCCAAATTAAGGTATTATGAATAGGGTTTCCGCTGCGCACCCTATATCGATTTTAGTCCATAATTTAAAAGTTTTGAAAAAAGTTTCAATTTATGTTTTAAAAAATGGTGAAAATCCAACACTTCATTTTCATTAGACAATCGGTCTTTTTTAAAGCAAAATGATCGCAAAAGTTAAAAAAATGTCAGTTCATTTTTTTTGAAGTGGCATTTTGTAGTCACAGTGAAAAACGCTGGAATTCATATAAATTAAATTTAGAAAAACTCAATATATAAAAAAAGATGTCACAATTTTTCCTTCCGTTTTAATTTGTTCCACAAGTTACTGGCTTTAGCGAGCTACGTGTTTGCTAAATTTGAACGTTTTGAATCGGGCGATAGTAAAGTTGTGAAAAAAATCAAGAAGCGGAAGCAAAAATGTGACATGCCTGTAAATATTATAAAAATATAAGAATTTCAACCGTTTCGCTTTAGCAATCTTAGGATAGTGGACTGATTTGTTCAGAAAATAATAAAGTAAGGCAACTTTTCAGTTTTCTAACCTCAGTCGATAAAGTAAGCGCATAGAATATCCAAAGAACAGAATGCCACTTTTGATGAAAACCACTGTATTAGTAATACAGTATTAACCCTTCTTTTTAGAAATACTAGAACCCTTTCAATTTCTCAGTACATTTGATTTATTTATCCATTCACATTTTATCATGAACATAATTTGTAATATAAATTAAAGGTGTAAAGGTTTTCCCTTCTTTTTCCAAATCTGGTTACACTTGATTCCCGCCGTTTTGATTGGTTGAATCTGAGAAAACTCTTCTGACAACCCAATCAAACGGCGGAAATCAAGTGTAACCAAGTTTGGAAAAAAAGAATGTAAGAAACTACACCCTGTATATTATTAATTTAAAATTAATACAATAAATATTATATATTTTAGTTTAAGCACTTATATATTATTTAATACTATAAATTAATTAAATTAATTTAAACACGCGTTTCCTGAATGAAGTTGTCCTTTACCATCTCTGGATGTCAGATCGCCATTTACATTAAAAATGGCAAAAAACTGTTCCGACATCTAGCCATTTCTAAAATGCAATTAGACCCATCAGGAGAGCAATAATACACCACAGAGGCCATAAAACGAATCGAATAATCCGTTCCGCCCGCCTCCATTCTAAACATATGTGTCTTTAAACTTGTTCTTCAGCAACGTATTTTAGGAGCCAGGAAAACGCAAAATAACGCATAATTTCAAAAATGGCAAATGTTATAACGCGGGCCAAAAAATGGGAGTAAATCCAGTACCGCCATGGATATATATTTAAGTGTCATTTTCCCGACTTCTTGATACCGAATTACTCAAAATAGCAACGAAACATAGGCTAGCAAATGCTACGCGTTTGATCTCTAGCGGCCTTGTGGTTACTTTTGGGACCTTTTTCACTTGTCATTTTTGACGTCCCTGATCCAAATCTAACCATAATTTTGTGCAGCTAATCATATGCTGATATGCTCACATTTTGCCGCCGCGTATATCGAAGATCCTGCTAGTCGTCGATTTATCTCGAGCGTCATAACTTTGAGCCAGTGTTCAATCGCAATACCCGATTGTCGACTCAATTCAAGAATCCCGGCGATTTTAATTGGCCACTTATCAAGTTTAGGGGGCCAGATGACGCTCCAGATAAATTCGACGACTACGCATGATTTTCGATATAACCCATGCCTTAAAAAATTATGCGTTCTACAAACTTTTTTTGTAAACGCCAAAAGAAAAGTGAACCGCTAAAATCAGAATTTCCGTAGAACGCAAAGTTATCATATCTTGTAGATAGCCAACGATGAACATTATTCCTACTCAAATTTTGATTTTAAAAATATCGAAACAGATCTTGAATTTCATTATAATTAAGTGAGTTACGCCACGCGAGTTATATTTCGGCTCTCAGACAATAGTAGAAAGGCTAATTTTATCTCCATTCTAATTTTTGTTATCGGTTTCAATTCCAAAAATATTAAACAAAAAAATTTTTCGATGTAAAAAAAATTTCCTATTTTTTTCCTAAGTATAAATTTCCTTCTATTGTCTGTAACTTTCAAAGTTTACCCCGTTGACGCTGATTTGGGTACATTAGTTCACTCTTAATTTAAATCTTGAGTAAAAAAATTTAATTTTCGAAAAATAAAAAATTTTCAAATGTTTCTTAGATCCTGACAATGGGACGTACCCCACGCGGATTAGTATCTCGGGAACATATATGGTAGAATATTAATTTTTGCTGCATTCAAAATTTTTGCTAACTGGTTTGCTTACAAAAAATTTAAATTTGGACCGAAAAAAACTCATAAATTGCAAACATTTGTTTTTTTAAAGTATTTTTCAATGAATGACTGAATCCTCGTGATTTAGAGCATCGGATCTGACTAATTGTTTTTTGCAACTTTTAATTTTTAAATGCTGATACCTTAATAAAAATGAAATAATTTTTTTGTATTTTTCCCAAAAGTAATTGGCAAACCTAACAAAAAACATATTTTTGGCCCAAATTTGCGGTGAAACCCAAACTTTGACTGCGTATAAAAACAAATAACTATAAAAGATACAAAATATGGAGCGCATAAGAAATCATGAGGCTCGCATTTTAAGAAAGTGCTTTTTTCCGCGAAAAAATTTGCTCCACTGTGCTCCAAATGAAATTTGAACTAGCGACTCAGGTACAAAAACAGCCCATTTTGAGGACCTCTATCGGTGATTGTAGGCAAATTAAAGGAACAAAAATATAATCCTGAGCGCATAACTTTTTTAACTAAAAAAATTTAGGTAGCTCACAAAAAATCAGAAAATTTATGTTAATTCATCGCTTAAGTGAAATGAAAACAGATAAAGTCCGAAAAATGACTTTTTTGGACCGGTAAAAATACGGTATACGATCATACAAAAAAACTTTTTGTTATTTTTTCGAAAAAATAAGAGAAATATCTCCTGGGTCTGCAGAACTGAAACAATCAAGCAGCTTTTATTAAGCTTCAGAACAAACGTTGAAAATCAAAAATGGCGTAGGTAACCTTAAGGCGTAACCGAATGTTTTAAATTTTTTTTCAAAGATTAGCCATGTGCTAACGGTAATCCTTTAAGGATCTTAAAAGGAAATCCGTTAACGTACTGAGATGGTGGAATATGGGATTTTGTTTTGAAATTTTCGAAAAATGCATTTATGAATCCATTGTGCTCAAAGTTATGATATTTCGTCAAAAATATGTTTTTCAAGAAAATTCTAAACATTGGCTTTCCAAATTGAAAAATGACGAACAAAAAAATTATGAGATCCGAATATTAGATCACAGTATTCTCTGAAAAAAATACTTAGGAAATTTTACCTGCGTGGCTGTCCGTTTAAAAGTCCGGTTGCCGAAAATTTCATGGGCCTGACCCTGTCGGTTTAAAGTCAATAAAATTTATTTATGTTTTGAATATATTCAGGTAACAGTTGTTTTAAAATTTTTTTTTATATTAGCTGTATTTCAACTATTATTTGTAGTCCTGAGATGCCGAATCCTGAAGATGCCGATCGTGGCGAAATATCGAGCTTTATATTATTACAATGATATTTGTAATTTTGAAAAAATTCCAAAAAACGGCGAATTTCTCGGGTGAGACATCCGTAAAACAGCGAAGCTACAATGCTTGAAATATGCAAAAAAAAAACTTCCAGAAACATGTTTTGAAGTCCGAAACACCATGGTGCACCACCTTGATGGAGTAAAGATGACCTAGGCATCAAATTAACGCAATATAGACTTCAAACGACAGGTAGAAGACCGTCAGCCTGTCCCTGTTTAAGAGTCCTTGCACGAATTTGTTCTCCTTCGGGCTGTCTTTTTATATCCTTTGACAGAATGTTTAACCTTAATTTAACTATAGTTTTTAACCATATGGTTATATGAAAATTATAAAAAAAAATTGAATAAAAAAACGTTATTCTTCTAACGTTTTTTAGGTAATTCACAATATTTTCACTGTATAAACCTTTATTTGAAGAAAATTCACCTGCGGGCGTCCGTTATAAAGTCGGTAGGGTCGCTTTTTTTCGGAGGCCCACTTAAGGGGTATATGGACTTACCGGACCTCAGAGTACAAATCCTAAAATATTTGAATGATACAAACAACTGCAAGATATTAGCACCAATCAAAACGTTGATTGCGAAAAAGGTCGATTTCATTGGTCAGGTTGAGACAGGATCCACCAATCAAAATGCTCAATTTCGCATTTTCAAAATATTGTAGGTTCTGTACTCTGAGGTCCGGTATCCGTATATCCATTAGGATGTCCGGTAACACTAAGAAACTTATTTGCCTGTTAAAAGAAAAGGGAATAAGTTTTTTAGTGTTACCGGGATACATAATAGGATATGTTCTGAGAGAGCCAAAAATTCTAGATAAAATTCAGGGTCTGAACCTGTCCGTTTAAAGTCATACTCTACTGTCCAATTTCCCCACCAAAATAAAACAACAAATAAGTAAACTAATTTTCCCGGTGTTATATTATTTATTATAATTCTTCGGTTAATAATTTCAAAATAAATTTTTCTTCAAATATCTTCATTCCTTTCTTCACAATCTTGCTATCGCAGTCGGACGGCTTTATGACCCCCTTGTCCACACTTGAAATTTGGTCGTGTGTCACCGCTCGTCTGCACACGTTGATCTTTCGGTTTACACGCTTTAACACAATTACAGTGTACCTGTTTTGCTACCGTACACTTTATTACACGCGACACAATGGTTTTAACTCCTCGACCAGATTCTGTCCTCCACAAGTCCGTCGCAATCGTTCACAATGGAAATTGAGAGAATTATGTTACAAATTGGCACCATTTTTTGCAAGATTTGTATTTCGGCTTTTTGGCAGGGAGAGTTTTGATAAGTCGGCATTTGAGAAGATTCGGACCGGGTTTTTGTTTTCGAATTTCATTTTTGAGGTGCTTTTTGCGTATTTTATTTAACTCTGAATAAAGGGAACGGGAAATTGAGCCTGTGCTGACAATTGTTTTGGTCCACTTGTTTTCACTGTCCTTTTGCTATTAAAAAATTCGTTAAAAAGAAGTTTGAAAAACCATGTTTTGAAAAATTAAGTGATTGAAATTACCTTTAATAGTTAAATGTTATTTGACCCCATCGCGGTCATTTTGTGTAAATTTGACCTTTTGGGGTCATATTACAAAATTTGACCTCTAGAAAAATATACAGAGACGAAATAAAACTGACAATTTAAAGATTGACCTGGGTTTTTTCCAGTATACCGGTTCATGACCAATGCGTTCCAGACTCAGCCTTCTTTTGCCAAAGAGCCTGCTCTGATTGGTCAAAAAAATAATTTTGAATTTTGACCAGCCGTTTTCCTTGAAATCGGTACCACATTGGATGGTACTTAAGGCGTCTTAATATATTTACTTCGCGTCCATGAGAAAACGTCCAAATTGAAATACTAGACTTATATTTAATCATTATATAAATATATTATATAAAATTAATATAAAAATTTATAAAAATATAATTAATAAAGAACGATGCTACGACTATAACTGCTCCCCATATGAATTGTCAATGATATCGTCACTCCTGTAAGTCATTGAGGCATATAGTCCACTGATAGGTGCACGGCACGAACGCACCTATAGATTATACGAGCAGCCAACAGAGTCGCGTGTTCAACAAGTGTGCTTGTGAAACAATTATTTTTAACCGAGATAACTTTTCGATAAAATATTCCGATTAGCATAATAATCTAATAAAAAATAGAGCCTTAGGCACCTACATCGAAATATGAATCTGTCACGTTCTCCAGCTTATAAATCTTGCTTGTTATCAGAATTCTTCTGTTTTTATATATTTTCAAAATAAACAGCATTATGCGTGCCTTAACTTTTTAATTAATGTGCCTTGTTTTTGACCTCGACCCACTTTGATTTCGGCTGGGATAACTAGACAAGATAGGGACCAAAAAGTCAGGTCACGAAAAACTGCCCAGGATACGTCTGAAACCGAACGTTTGCGTATCATCGGAAAGTCAAGAAAATTTCCACTTTTACAAGGAATTCCTTTCAAAAAATTTCCAAAAAATAATTTAAAGTTTAAAAACTTCATTTTTTGTTTTAATTTCGCATTTGAATAAGGGGGTAGTATAGTCCCCCCCCAGTCCATTATCTATCTGAAGCTAGTTAGTACGTCAACTTAATCTTCACAATTTTAGATCTCAACGTGGATTGTTTAAGTATTTTTTTTATAAAGGGCACCACCCTAGTCCATGAGGATTACGGTTAAAAGCACACTGCAATATCGAGAAACGGGTTTTTTCATTCAACTCCAACTAACAAAAAGCTCAATTGGAGAAAATTTTCTTTTTTTTCGGACTAGCACGGTTTTACTGGTACCCGATATCTATAATCATCAGCTATTTTTCAGTTTTTAAAATGTGAGGAAACCAAATTCAAAACCTCGTTTTTTTTCTTCCAGGAATTCATCAAAAATATAACTTCAAAGCAGTAAACTGTCTGTAACAATCTGTACCGGTTAATCGTTTAAGAATGAAAAAAACATAAAAATTTGGCTTTCCAAGCTCTGATTTCAGTAAAAAGATTTGGGCCCATCGAGATTCGAACTACCAAAAAATAACATTCCGGTTTATATCCGGTGAACCGGATGTTAAGTCAAGTTAATAAAACTTCTCCTAATTGACTTTTTAAGTATGCAGTTGAATGCGAAAAACCGTTTCTCGATATCGCCCATGATCATCTCGTAATCGTCATGAGTAGGGTGTCATTTGTAAAAAATACCATATTTATGAAATCTAACAATTGTAAAAATTAATCTAAAAAAATATCACAAGAATATTAAAAGTACTGTCCAGCGAAAAGTACTAGACTGTACCATAAAATATGCCTTGATATGAAACATACGTAATACGTATCGTACTATGGCTTGCCATGGCGTCTTTTTATGCTAAAATAAAGTTATTTATGTGAGACAGTACTTTCTATATTAATCGGACGCGTCCTGATAAACAAACTTCACTGTAATTTTTTTAAGTGTTTTTTAAACGTAAGAAAATTTTTTCTGCTCTTGCGCAAGAACGGTCAATAATTTGGCTAGTTTATAAAACCGTTTCCAAAAAAACTATACAGGGGGGGGGTAATATCGCCGGAAATTTTTGCCAACAAATTTCGGCGATATTTATATATATAGGAACAGAAATAAAAATTATTGTACAAAAAATGAAAAACGCGTAGGCTTTCGAAATGACGTCATATGTCGAACAATTTTTAAATTTTACAATAGATTCGTATGAAATAAATCACCAAAATGCGTAGAATTTAATACTCTACCAATAAATCAAATACAAGTGAAAAAGACTAAATTTAAGAAAATCAATCTTGAAAATGACGTCATTCATGACGCTCAATTAAGTAATTTGAGATATAAATCTCAAAAAAATTTGGCGATATTGGCACATTCGGCGATTATGAATTTTAGCTAAAAATCGGGAAATTGCGTAGGTTTTTTTGGCGATATTGCCCGCCCCCTGTAGTTGAGAATCGTTTGATACTATTTGAATTAGACAACAGTGAAATTAGAAATTTTCCGTCCCTATCTGTAATCGATCATTTTCATTTGATGTTTCTCAAAACGTGTATCCGAAAACCAGGGCATAAATACAAAAATTTCAGCCTTTGGTGACAAAGTCTTGAAACTTCTCATAAAAACATCTACCATCACACCAAATGGAGGGTCGCAAATAATTTTCAAATTATCTCGAGCACAAAATTTGGCGACATGGACTCGATCTGATTCAGTGAAAATGTGACAATTAACCAGATTAAATCTAGAAAATTCTTTTGGTGGAAAATGTTTTTCAAAACGAGAATCGATATCGAGAAGCTTGACGCTGTGTCCATCGTCTAATAATGGGATAAGGAGTGTAGGACATCCGATTAATAAAATGGTTGATTTTGCTGGAAACATCGATTGAACAACTTCTTTCGTAGTTTCATCAAAGAAATATTGTGCTTATGATCGTTAATAAACATTTTAACCCATGGACTCAGATCGCCAAAAAAGTGATAAATTAAAATTTTCAAAAAATCATATGTTCATCTCAGGACATGTTATCGCAAATATAATAAATTCATTTTGAAGCTCTAACAATTGTCTGTCAGACCAAATATGAAAAATATAATTTTTCACATTTTAATGTCAATTTGTTTTATCAGAGGGCATTGAAAAAATATTTTTTTGGCGTGAAACCATAATTTGAAGAAAACTGGGAGGATATTAGTTTCACGTGATCAGGGCAAATGAAAATGACCGTTAAAAATTTTCAAAATCTCGACAACTGCTACAAAATTTTTGAGAGCAAATTAAGAATCTACCGCCTACGCATTTATATTTAAAGGACAAAATTTTTTTTTAAATTTTCAAACATGTTTTTTCATACATTTTTTTTTTATTTTCAAACTTTTTTTCAAAAATTTTTTTTAGTACATTTTGTATAGCAATTTTGTTGTGAGTACGGAAGTTATCATAAAAAATCGGAAATTTTTTGTTTATTATCATGGAAATTGAATTTTATGCTGAAAATGAGGTTTTTTGAAACTCACTTTATATTTATTCAAATATTTTTTGCTCGGAATCGTTTTTTCGGTGGCGGTAAGTTATCGCCGATAGTTACAACCGATAGCAAAGACATTTTATCAACGGTTTTAGTTTAGTTTGCAGGGTTCCCGATGCGCACCCTATCAATATGGCTAGCGTGTCCACCGATCGATTTTCGGCCGAAATCGACCTCTTAGGATTAATTATCTATATGTACTAGTTTTGTGCCAAGTTTATGGCGCGTATTTTTGGATACAAATCTTTTTTTTGAAAATTGATAGTTTTTTGAAAAAATTGATTAATTTATGCTTGAAAAATCGTAAAATCAGCGTAAAATAAGGGTTTTTTGGCCCGCAAATTTGTCCAAAGCAACCCAAAGAAGCGATATACGTTTTTTTTTCTGATGGATGATTCAAAGCTGGCTAAGATGATATATTCAGAAATATTGGCTAGGCTTGACTACTCGAAAAAAATTTGAAATTTTTTTTCTTGTTTTTTCGAAGTATTTCGAAAATTTACACTAGAAAAAAAATCAAAAAAAAATGTTTTGCTGGCGTTTCAAGCAATTTAAAAATCAAAATTTTTTTCGAAAATATGGCACTAGATAAAAAAATGTAAACGATTTCCTTGCGTTTTATCTTCCTTATTTGTCATAAAGGACTCTTCCCAACTTCTATTTGCGACTTCAGGTCTTTCATAAAAAACTTTTTTTGTCAATTTTTGTGAACATTCATTTGACCTGCTAAAACTGCATCGATAAGTAAAGGTCATTATCGGCTCTGTTGCTGTTCGTTTAATTGATTTGAACTTGACGTAAGGACCATGCTGACACGTTTGGACACCGGCGGGGTAATCGGCGTCGAAAACCGGTTCAAACGTTTCCTCTTTCATTCTGAATTTAGACAAAATAAAGGGGAGAGTACAAACGAGGCAATGGTCCGATTTTTAGATACAGGCAGACGGAGATAAGGTAGCTTATTTTTAATAGGGCGAACCTACTCAGTCATTTTTCTCAAAGACCATATCAGATATCAACAAAAGGTTTTCTGCTATGTGTAGCCAAGTAAATTTGTGGCGACCAAAAACTTTTTGTTTTTCTCTCCTTCAACACGGCTCGACCCGGTAATATACAACCTTTTGAAATCACCGGGGTTTTAGAGGCAACAAGGATATTTTCGAAAAAATTTTTCTTTCATAAATAAATTTGATTTTAAAATTTTGTTCTTTGCACGTTTATGGTTAATCACATTACCACCTATCAAACCGATTATTATCCAGAATAACATACATTTACATTGTTAAAAAAAATGAGCTTCAGTCAACTGAGATTCGACCCTATCGACTTCGGTTTAGAACATCATTTACCAGTGACACGGTTGACCAGGAATAAAAAAAAAATTTTCAGTCGCCACAAATTTACTTGGCTACACGTCGCAGCAAAACCATTTGTTGGTATCTTTATTGGACCATAAGTTATGGTCTTCAAGAAAAAATAACTGAGTAGGGTGGGCCCTATTAAAAAAAGGCTACCTAAGTCGCAAGATCGCAAATATGCGATATTTTGGGCCATAAATTAGTTGTTTATCAAAATAAAAGTTATATTATGGGCCAATAAATTAGGACGCACGCCGTCCAATTTCTAATGTTTAAACGGTCAAAATTACCGAAAAAACGGAAAGAAAAATCTTAAGCAGAATTCAAAGGCAAGAATTATGAAAAATAAAAAAAATAAAAGAATGAATTTTCTTTTGCTCTGGATATAATACCGGTTATTGGTTTAAATTACCGGTTTCACCTTTCGTTAAGCTCCGTTAAGGTTATAGACCAATACTTTTTTTTCGTTTTCTCCTGAAAATTTGACATCTTACAAAGTGACCGAAATTGATCCGGGCGTCCTGGGAAAAAAATTTTGGAAAAGATTTAGAGTCAGTCTTTGCATAAATTTTCCTTCAAAATGACGAAATTTTTTTTTCACCCAAATCTTTCAAAAGTTGGCAAATTTTTTTGTGACAACGGCTCTACTTCTGAAAAATCAGGTAAATGGAGTTTTATATATGCTTAAAAATCGAAGTTAGTGCTCTAAATGGGCGTTTTTAAAAGTCCATTTCTGACCACTAGAATGGCCAAAAAACTTTTTTTTTGTGCCCGGAATCGTTTTTTTCAGACTCAACAACCCCCGTGAGTCAAAAGAGACTTTGCTATCAACTACTGTAGTTTCTCTCGTTAGTTTTACCGGTGCGCTCCCTACCAATAATACATGTATAACTTTCATTTTTTATAAATTTATTGAATTCCAGAGCTCAAACTGTACCCATGCCTATGTTTGGGCCGAATTTCACTCATGCAATTGAAATATACAAAAATCATGTCATATAACCCCTAATCGGTGTCATATTTCATTGTTGATAAGTTTATTGCGTTCATGAGGTCAAACTTTACGGATGCCTATGTTTTGGCTGAATTTCACTCATACAATCTAAATATAGCAAAATCCCTCAACGGTGTCAGATTTAATTTTTTCTCGAATTCCTTCATTATTGTTAGGTAACTTTTTTTTAGGTGCCCCCCCCTCTGGAGCAAAAACCGTAGTAGGTATCGAGAAACGGGTTTTTTCATCCGATAGCCAGCCAAACTTAAACCAAAGAAAAAAAATTCGATTTTCAGGGTCTACCGGTAGTCCGTTTTCTTCGAAAAACCGCTCTAACGTTTTTACATTGAAAGGCGTTAAAGGTAACTTATTTTTCTAGGTGCCCCCCCCCCCTCTGGAGCAAAAACCGTAGTAGGTATCGAGAAACGCGTTTTTTGCATCCGATAGCCAGCAAACTTTAACCATGGTATTCATGAATGAAAAAAAATCGATTTTCAGGGTCTACCGGTTTCCGGTAGTCAGCTGAAAACACCGGTAATTGGCCGGTTTTAAGAGAACTAATCATAATTCAAACTTATAAAATAACTTTTATGAGTGACTTTTCAAGAGAAAATTTTTGGCATTGTTATTTTGAGTGGTAATAGGAGCACTTTTTGAATCTCGGCACTGGGACATCATAGAGACCTGTAATTATGCTAAAGCTGATAACTTTCAAGAGAAAATTTTGGCAAGTTGTATTTGACCCTGCCCCCTGGTAAGTAAAGAGCACTTTCTGAATATCGTACTTGACTCATAGAGACTGGTTTTTTCGGTCATTTTGAGCATTTCGAGACTGATTTCGGGCACGTGTCAACCTAGGAGCCAAAAAAATTTTCTACGATATTTTTCCAAGGTTTCCGTGCAGAAAACTATTTTGCTATCTTGCTAGTTCTCCCAGTCGAAATCATGTGAGCAATACCGAAAAAAAAAGCGACCTTATTCATTTTTTCTGCATGTTTTTCACGATTTAGTAACAAAACACGTTAA
>SCLH01000971.1:139799-165172 GCA_004367855.1 Oikopleura vanhoeffeni | reverse complement strand
TTTTTTTTAAATACTTTCTAAAAATTAATATCAGAGTATTAATATTTCAAATTTATTCCGTGTAAAAGATTTGACTTTTTGTTTAAAATAACAAAAAAACCGCGTTTAAATATGAATTTTACCTTCCGTCAACATCTCTGCCGTCCAAAGCATCTATAGCGTCTCCAGCATCTCTTTTCGAATAATATCTGACAAACGCAAAACCTCTCGATTCTGAAATACAAAAGATTAACTCCTAGAAGGACATCAAATACTGACTATCACCTCCATATTTGTCCTTAGGTATGTACACATCACCAATATCTCCATATTTGCCAAATTTTCGACGAAGTGTCTCGCCGTCGGTTCTGTACGAAAGATTATCGATCTTGAGCGACACCATTCCGGCGATATTTGGTGGGGGTCTACCAGCCATTTTTCTTGGTGCGGACTCTTAAAATAAAAAAACGGGAAAATCGGCTGGAATTTTTTTCTCGGTCAGCGTCGAAAACAGCCCCCGGGAAAAGTATATTATAAGTGGAGAAACAGCGTTTTTGAAACAGGTACCCGGTAAATCAGTTATCTCAGGAACACTGGAACCTGCGGACCGGCTGTCTCCTACATAGTAGTAATTATTACAGTATATACAGGAATAATTTTTATCTCATTGAGAAGATTTTCAGAATGTTTGGCAAACATTTTATATTGATATTTTTTCTACAGTAGAGTGTATTTAAACGGACAGGTTTTTAGATTGGATTTGGGTTAAAAAGTCCGGCGTTTAAACGGGCATTTGGACCATTCAAAATGTCCGTTTAACTGTGACGGACAGTTTGCATCACAAAACTGCATCTTTTAAATACGCGCTAGCCGGACTTTTTGACCCAAATCCAATCTAAAAACCTGTCCGTTTAAATACACTCTACTGTATATTTTTATGGGAATATAATCTATTTTGAACAAAAAGAGAAATTTTTCAAATATAAAATCGACTGATATTCAATACGGTGCCATGAACTTTCGACTGAAAATTTTAAGCGGTGGTATCATTATCATGTTTTATTTTAAAATCATGACAAAGATACCGCCGCTTGGATTATTAGTCGTTGGTACATTATGTCACATTTTTGGAGAAACCTGATTGGTCAATGAGCACTTATATCTGTGAAGCACCTACGTGTTTGCTAATTTGAACGTTTTGATTGGTTCTGGTTAGCTACTGCAAAAAAATGATAATATAAGCAAAAATGTGACATGCTGTAGAAAAAAACGATTGACATCTCAAGGGGTAGTGTCTGTAAAAACATGTTCCTGGAAATTAGAGGATATCGATTACGGGCCTCCTGGTCATTTTTTGCCACTTTTTTAGCCAAAATTTTTATATAATTCGGCCTTTTGAACACGACTCATCATCAAGTTCTTAGATAGCTCAAACAGAGCACAGATATCTAGTGAATAATAAAATTATAAAAAAATGGTCCGAATCGGAAACAATGATCTGATTCGGACAATTAATTTTGGAACTTATTTTTCTCTAAATATTTGTGCTCAGCTATCTAAGAACTCAATCGTATAAGTGGTTTTCAAAAGCCAAATTATGTAAAAATTTTGGCTAAAAAAGTGGCAAAAAATGACCAGGGGCCCCGTAATTGATATCCTAAATCGACCAAGAAAAAAACTATTGGCGCCAGAAGGTCTGAATAAATTCGAAAATTTGTCGAGACTTTTTGCGTTATTTTGCTCCGATTTCACCTTTCGGCGCCCTCTAGTGTGAGAACCGAATTTTATAGAGCCGCGAGACCACCAGCAATCGTTTTTTTTTGACCGATTTAGTATACCCTCTTTTTCTAATGACACATTTTTTTCTCACAGACACTACCTCCTAAATAGGACGCGAGGAGGCTCCTATTAAACGCTCTACCGGTGAAAGGTCAAGGGATCTTATTGAATATCGATATATTTTAAAAATGTCCGTTCTATATGGATTATGATGCCCGAGTAACATACATATCTTATCTATTCTTTAACAGGCAAATAAGATATTTTAGTTACTCGGGCCATAATGGATATGAATATTTATCGTTTTTTATATTTAAACTTTCTCTATCTATTAAAAATAGAACTAAGTCCCAAAGAATTATGAAAATTGTTCTCTGAAATCTTTACAGAAACATAGAAAAACAGCCAAAATTTATTTTCATGAAAACTCATGATTTTATAACTACCGAATTAGACTCCGTCCGGGATAGATGGGGAGCTCCAATACGGGCGGCCTATGTAATGCGGGATACATTTTCTCTAAAAATAATTTCTTGTAATTTTGAGTTTTATTCTGCGAAACTTTTGAGTTGAAAGTTTGGGTTAGTAAAATTTCATTGTTTTTACGGCGGAAAAATTCAAGCATATCAAAATTTAATTTTTAATAAGTTGAATTTGTTTTTTGACCATCAAATGAACATAAAACTAGAGTAAAGTGTATTTAGTAGGACGCGTCCTAAGGATTTTAAAAGTACTGTCATACGAAACGAACTAAAAAGACGCCATGGTAGGATACGTATGTAACATATGTATCATACCATGACATTTTTTTAAAGTGCAGTTAAGTACTTTTCATGTGACAGTACTTTAAAAATCCTTAGGAGGCGTCCTTCTAAAGACAAACTACGGTAGATTTTGAAACAATTGTTTTTGTCAAAAGTTCACCTAATCGGGAAATTTTAAATCTATTTTTAATAACAAATACTATTCAGTCCGAAACCAGAAGCTATGAATAAAATTTGGCAGGAAATCTAACCATATCGAAAATCATACCTGTCCGGACTAAGTAACTTGTTTTCTTATTCTGGGAGATTCGCTTCAAAACATGAAATGCGTCATAATTACTTCTAAACAGTTAGTTATAGCCCACGCATTACTCACGTTTAGGTTGTTACTTTTACTGTTTTGAGGAGGTAATTATGACGCATTTCATTTTTTTGAAGCGAATCTCCCAAAGTTACTTTGACCAAACATTAATTATCTTCACTATGCAGGTTATAATTAATTATTTGGTCAAAAATATTCAACATCCCAAAAATCGAATTTTAATATTCTCGAAGAATTTTCATTATAAAATTTTAAGGTTTAAATTTATAAAAAAATATCATTTTTTTTGTTCGTATTATTATATTCGTATTGGTACAGATCAAAATATAAACAAAAGGCGAAGATAGTATTATATCGTTATTAAACTGAAATGTACTCATAAAAAGTAAACCAGTGTATCTTGTGCGATTGAAAGAAGTTCAGTATTATGAATTTAACTCTAGAATAGTTGGGAATGAAAAAGGGGTGACAGAAACCACTCTGGACCCTATTTCTCCAATTTTTAGAGCAAAAAATAAGGGTTGCCAAAGCTGAATATTAAAGTAGAGTAGGTTTCAAAATAAGCACTAGAAAAATTGAATATGATAAAAAGAGGTCGAAAATTAAGGAATAAATATCGATTAAGCGTCCTGAGTCTATAAAAACTTCTTAGACGAAAAAGGTTCTTTTTGGACTTGGGGATCGTAATTTATATTCAAGTCTTTCAAAAATAACATTCAACCGATTTATTAGATACAAATCATCAAGGCTCACTTTTTAACCATAACCTACTGTTAAAGAATATGCGCGATATGAAAATCTCGATTTTTACAAAGGCTCATTTTTTGTCTCGCAAAATATTTAACCGTAATAAAGTGCAAATATATAAACATTTGGGGGTGGGTTAATTTTTTTAACATGCCTGAAAAATTATTTTTTTGTTTAATTCGCAAAACATTCCGAATCTTTTTATTCAAATTTGGAAAATAGAAAAAATTTGGAATAGAAATTAATTTTTGTGTAGGTTGAAACCAAAAAAAATCGGGCTTTTTTTACTCGGGGATCGCAATTGACATATTTTTGTGCATTCGAATTTGGTGAAATTTACCACGGAAATTCTCTACTTTACAGTGTAAAGTTTACACAGATTTCTTTTTTTCAAATTTTTGACTTTTTCAAATTTAAGTGTTTTTGCTTTTATTTGTAAGCGAATTTTCAGCTTATTCGTACTAAAAAGGTATATCAAGTAGGTATATTGAAGATATTACCTGCCAGGACAAAGTAACCACTATAAGGTTCAAAAGTAAAGTTGTCCAGGTAGGTACCTAGATACCCGTTTTTACCCATATTTTTTGAAAGATATACAGTAGAGAGCTTTTAATAGGACGCGAACAGACTCCTACGTTTAGCCATTTTTCTTAGACTAAATTATAACAAATTAACTTTTTGCGTTTTTTACCGTAAAAAGATTTATTTTATAATAAAAAACGCTAAGTTTTTATTTTTTATAATTTATTTAAAAAAAAATGGCTAAAAGTTGGAGCCCGTTCGCGTCCTATTAAAAGCTCTATGCTGTAACGTTGCTCGAAAAAAAAATTAAACCAATTTGTTCCTTTTTGAAAACTTGAACTTTTTATTATATCTACAGTAGGTAACCTACTCTATTTTATCAGGAATTAAAATTCAACAAAAAACAATTAAATGATTTTTTCTAAATGGAAATTTGCTAAAAGAAGCTCAAATAATTTTTGTCCATTTCTCCTATTTGAACCTTAAAAAATATACAAATCATTTTTCCAAAATCTCTGTTTCATCCTCTTTTCTATAATGCGTAGGTTTGGGGTTTTTCAAAAAGTTATAAAATTTTGGGTTAGGGGTGATTTTCGAGAATGTTTTCAGTTTTGTGTCGAACTGGGTGAAGTGAACAATTGAAATAAATAAAAATGGAGCGTTCCGATCGCTGATTGGCTGACACTGAACTGGTCGGCGCGCTCATTGGCTGATAGACTATTTCACTGGTGGAAAAGGACCCAATCACAAGAGTGCTCGGGTCGCCTACGTCGGACAGCGCCTCGCGTCAGCCAGTAAGGGGGTTGGACATGAATGGGGGATTTTTAAGAGGGTCCAATTGGTGCAGTTTAGCGGCGATTTTATGACAAAAGGTGAAAACAATGGATTTACTATTAATTTAACGGATTTCAATAAAATATATTATTAATATTCTTGTTAATTCTCAATAAAATGTCCTAATTAATTAATTAGACCATTGTTTTTTACAAAACTTTAGCCGAAATGTATTAAAAAAGATTTCATGAAATTTTCTTTAATTTTTTTTATATTCTAAAAAGCCAACTCATATTAAAGGGATTATTATTTGTCAATATTTCGTCAAAAAGGCATCGTCAGTACACTAAAATTTCAAGATAAACAGAAAATATCAAAGTTTTTAAAATTTTATTGAAAGCAAATTGTAAAAACTTTTGTATTTTATGTTTTCTTGCAATTTCAGTGTCCTGACGATGCCTTTTGAGGCGAAATTTTGTCAAATAATTTATGGAAAAAATTGGCATTTAACTATAACGTGGTCGTTGGATACAACTACTTTGAGCAATAAGAGCTCCGAAAATAAGTTCGAACGCGAAAGTAGAGGCCAAGGGATACCCTTTTTATATAAATATAAAAAAAATTTAAATAATGATTTTCAGCAAAATCATAATTTGAAAAGCTTGTTTTCAGAACTAAAGCATGTCACATTTTTGCCTATATTCTTACTTTTTTCAGGAGCTTACCTAAACCAATCGAAACGTTTAAATTTACAAACGCGTAGGTGCTTCACAGATTTACATGCTTATTGACGAATCAGCGGTGTCAATCATATTTCTGCAAAAAGCTAAGAATATAAGCAAAAATGTGACATACTGTAAGTTTTTACGTGTCTTACAAAATTTCTTCTAGATATTCCTTACTTCAAATCGTAGGACATTCTAGATCGCATGGTTTATTGAATCCTCAGAATAAATAATGTACCGTTATTTATAAAAATACTAGTTCGTTTTATCGCTAAAATTCGCCGAAAAAATGAACTTTCAAGTTGAAATGTTATTCGTATAATAGCATAAATGCCGTATGCACAAAAATCGTCAAAGCTACTGTAGAAAAAAATTACAGTATTTGCAATCTTTAAGAAATCACATACTGTGTATACTGTATTGAAGCGGCTTTTAGCCGGAATGTGAAAGAATTTTTCGATTTTTGAACACAGGATTTGTTTAAATTTTTGCTAAATAATTGAAATCTAAAATTTGTACCGTTTAAATTGGTGAAAGGCTTATTTGAGCGAAATACAGTGACTACACCACAGTGGGGTTTTATAGAATACGAAACGTTCATCGCTTTCAACAATAAATTTGGAAATATTTTCTAAGATAAGTCTCATACAATTTGATCAAATATAACATAAATTCGATAAAATATGTATTTCCCCGTAATTTGCTCGGTTAGTTTTTTGAACAAATAGTTATTTTCAAAATGCAGCATGTAACATGCTCAAAAAACCAACCTTCAAAATATGGGAAATTTTTATTGTTTTTGAGACATAATAATTATTTAAATTCTATTTTGAAAATAATTAATTTTTGAAGTTTCGGCTAAAAAGCCATTTTCAGTGTGCAGAGAACAAAATTGGTTTCGACTTCAGCTTTATCGAAACTTTCAGATGCGAAATATAAGAGGGTAATCAACTCATTTTAGTGAAATGCGAACAAAATATTTTTTAGCGAAACATTTGAATGCGAACATATAAGGGGTTGACCTCAAATTTCACTACTAAAAAATGTTTTGTTTTTCTTTGCATTTCACGAAAGTGAGTTGATTACCCTCTTTTATTTCGCATCTGAAAGTTTTGATAAAGCTGAAGTCGAAACCAAACTTCCCTGCACACTAAAAATTGTTTTTTAGCCGAAACGTCAAAAATAACTTTTGGTAAATAGAATTTTAATAAATATGGGAAAATCCATTTTTATCGAAGTTTCAGTAATATTTAAACAAACTGAATGACATTTTTAAATTAAATATACAATTTGGACACTTATATTGTCATACGGGGCGTTTTTTGTTTGTTCTATATTGCTCAGTATTTTCGTATAATGCACTTATAAAAAAGGTTTGAAGCAGATTTTTAAAAATTAAATTTTCGGATCATTTTGGTTCAAAATGTTATTTTTGGTTTAACCCTCAAGGGTTTGAATGGATTTTGCTTCGAGAAACTCGGTTTTTATGAACATTTTTGAAATCTCCTATTTTCAGGAGATTTGCCTAAATATAGCAAATTTGAGCGAATAGTTCGGTGTCATATTTCACATAGAAAACCGTGAGGGTCATTTTAATGACTGAAAATTAAATTGAAGAGCGAAGTCTTGAAACTATTGCTTTTTGACTAAAAGTTAAATTTTTCTTGAAACAGCTCATTTGTCGTCGTCAGAAAATTAAAAAAAAATCGTGGCGGTCAGACGACAGAAAAGCGGCACAATTACCAAATAAACTACCAGGCCAACCGACAATAACCGCGGTTAGAACCGGTGTGAGCGTACTTATAGAGGGGAAAGAGCGGTTAGAAATATGGGGGAAAGCGGAAAGTGTTAATCTTTGTCGAACCGATTTTTGTGTGTAACGATCAACGCAGGGATTTTGGACTATTATAGTAAAATATTATAGTAAAAAATTAGTTTTAAAAAAAGCCATGAAAAGCTTATTTTATTTTTTCTTCTTTTAAACTTCGTTCTCGTTTTAATACTTTTTGTGCTTTAATTGCGTCCTCATCGAATTGCTAAAAATATCAGATTATATTACGATTCCAAATCATTTTTTCAAGTCCGATCCTGAAATGTCACAGTGAAGTCCGTCTAACAGGACGCACCCTATCAATATTAAAAGTACTGTCCTGCGAAAAGTACTAGACTGTACCAAAAAAATATGCCTTGATCTGATACATATGTTACATACGTATCGTACTATGGCGTCTTTTTATGCTAAAATAAAGTACTTTTCCCTGAACAGTAGTTTTAGTATTTACAGGGTTTGTCGTGTTAGACGGACTTCACTGTAGTTGCGAAAATTCAACCTGAATCAATTTTGTCAGTTAAAGTGATCTATCACTAGGCACGACTATATGGGGGGGATACCCCCCACACCCCCCCAAATTGGGGGCGGACCCCCAAACCCCCCAAATTGTATGGTTGTTTAGGACGTTATATTATATCCCTTTATCACTATCTGATAGCGATTTTTGTTTGAAAACTGAATCTTAGTTTCAATTTGTCGAATCTTTTCTGATTTACAATATTTTGTAGGGATAATTAGAAACCTAATTTTTTAAGATTACGAAAGCTCGGAAAATTTTTAATCATAATGCCGAGATAAAAGTTTTGATAAGTGGAAAAGGGGTTCTATATTGCATAACGCTCTGTGATTGGCTGTCTCCAAAATACTCCGAGCATTTCATTGGCCAAAAAAGCTAATTTCCACAAAACGAAAGCTAGTAACCTTATTCCCGGTTACCTGGTTAGTAGATTGGAAGACAGAAAAAAAATTTCGATGTATCAACTTATGACCCTGTATACATTTGGAATTTCTTGAATCGGATGTCCCTTCTCGAAAAACTAACAAAAGCAATTGATTAATGGTGGTTTTTTTTAGGAGCTATCTGGTTTTCCGACTTTCTCGTATTTGGAAACCCAATGACACCATTTATTGGCAGATAGAGAATTTAATTCCGCGTGTAATTTGGCCTGATTGAAACAATTTGAAAAATAGACCTACCGGAAATCCGCCATTACCGTCAACGCGTCTCAAATTCTGAAAAAAGTTCAGGCGTTACACGCGGAATTAAATTCACTATCTGCCAATAAATGGTGTCATGGGTTTTCCATCGAGAAAGCCGGAAACACCAGATAGCTCCTAAAAAAAACACCTATAGTCACACATATGTCTTTTTTACTTATCAAAACTTTTATCTCGCCAATATAATTTTCGAAACAACTTGACAAGTGTGCAACGCCGGATTTTTGTTTTTACCGAAAGTTATTTTATACTTTATCAAAAACCGCTCCCCCTATTTTTTTGTGGAATCCGGTCCAAAGTCATATTATGTTATAACTTGAAAGACAACCTTGGAGCGGATTACGCACAAATAAATCGGGAGAGCTGTGTTTGAGCAATAATAAGATAATTTTCGGTAAAAAAGGGAAATCGAAAAAAATCTGTCACTGCAGTGTCATGTTTTTTTGGAAGCTATATCATATGTACCAGTTCCGAGCTATATCGATTACGGGGCCTCCTGGTCATTTTTTAGCCAAAATTTGTATATAATTCGCCTTTTGAAAACGACTCATCCTATTGAGTTCTTAGATAGCTCAAACTGAGCACAAATATTTATTGAATAATAAAATGGTCCGAATCGGACCATTTCTTTTTTCTGAGATTACTTAAACAATTTCATTGTCAGTTTTTGTTAAAAAATTGGAAACAATGGTCCGATTCGGACCATTTTCTTAGTTTATTTTTCTCTTAATATTTGTGCTCAGTTTGAGCTTCCTTAATTCAATCGGATGAGTCGTTTTCAAAAGCCGGATTATATAAAAATTTTGGCTCAAAAAGTGGCAAAAAATGACCAGGGCCCCGTAATTGATATAACCAAGCTAAAACTCGCATTTTATAAAGCAGACCCTAGATAAAATCGCCAAATTATAAAAAACTTACCCTCATACGATCCCGTCGAGCTTGTCTTGCTCGTTCATTTTCTAAAACCCAATCCTTCGGACTGACAGATGCACCTAAAATTTAATTTGTATTTGTGAAATTTGAACCCGTAAAAATTTATAATGGTGTCATTTTACATCGAATTAATTTTAATATAAAAAGGTCTTTCAAAAAATAAATCTCATAAGAAATTATGAGTCATGGTTTTGTTCGAAATATTATTTCAACAGTTTCATTTCTAACTTTATTTAAATTTGAACAAAAGTTTACCTGTAGAAATTGTCGCTTCTCTTTCAAATTCTGAAATATCAGTATGCTTAGAAATTCTACCGCCTAATGCATCCTAAAAAAGGTTCAAAAAATAGTAAAAAAGGCGGCGGTATTTTTAGCATGGAAAGTCGCATAAAACACAAAAGAAAACGCTATTTACTGTGACAGCAATTCATAAAAATGCAAGTTAGGATTTTTTTTGGGAAATATTCCAGATAAATTTCTTCCTAAGATTGTTTATTTTGAACTTGGTCGACTTTATCTTGAAAATGATTATGTAATAAAAACGGAAACGTTGATCAATACAATTTATAAAAGCTAAAATATCCATGCTAAATTAACTTTTTTGCTTAAAATTATTACAAAAAAAAGTTGGTAGAAAATTTTGAACCGTAACAAAGGATTTTCTAATCGCGCAACGGATGATTTCTTCATTATTTTTGGAGGACCTTCAGTTGGTGACCCATTGTCAAGATCCAATGTTTGTTGATACTAAAAAAAACATTTTGAAAAGTGTTATCCATTTGCATGCGAAGTCAGCACTTTTATAAATCGGGATAAACATAACGAGTTAACATTTTTTTTGAAATGCCTATCTTTTACAATGAAAAGTGCTAAAAACGGTACAAATGTTCAAGACTTGAATTTCAGGGTCAACCAAATACAGTAAAAAACAAGAATAGTAACAGGCCAAAAAATCGATATTTATATATTGCTGACTCGTAGTTTTTCAAAATCAAATATGAGATTTTTAAAAACTTATAGAAATTGACTGAGTTATCTCTGTTAAACTTGAGAAAACCATATCTTTGAAACGAAACGTTAGATAAAAAAAAATGAGGAAAAATTTGATATTGATGTGTTTTCTAGCAAAATTTACAAGAAATATATAAATTCAAATCGTTTTTTAAATTTGTTGGCAAATTTTGTTGACTATTTTTTAGGAACATGGTCAACTTCTAAAAATTTATGTTTTAATCGGATAAATATTGTAAAAATTTGATGATGAACAAGGATATCAGCTTTTTTTTTCATACAAAATCCATCTTTATTTAAATTTTTTTTTGTCTTCTACTATTTTTCCATTTTACTGAAAACCCGAATTTAAGCGGCTGATTTTTTTTTGGTCAAGTTTTGATAAAATAAAACTTACCAGATCTTCACTATCTTCAGCGAAAGACATTTTCTCTCTTCGGATTTCTGCGGCACTTTGCGAGATTAGCTACATATTTTGCATTAATAAATTGAAAGTAAATAAAATGATAATCCTCCACCCACCCTTTCACCATTTTTTTAAATTAAGATAATTATTTGAGCCTTAATTTCGGAACATTAAATATTTTTCATTGGAAATAAGCAGCTTAGATTGAGTAGTCCTCGATATTCGAAAGCTCTTGAGGAGAAGCATGAGCCGTTTATTTTTTTATTTAAATTTGCAAATTTATGAATAAAATTTTGATTAAATCGTCATTTCGAACAAAATGTCGAAACAAGCAGTACAGTAGAGTCCGTTTAAATACACTCTAATGTAATATAATATGAAAAAAGTTCAGTTCTTGAGCTATTTAACCAATTTGTTTACAGTAAAGTGTCTCTAGTAGGACGCGTCCTAAGGATTTTAATCGTACTGCCCTACGAAAAGTACTTTACTATACTTTAAAAATATGCCTTGGTAATATACATATCATATGTTACATACGTATCGTACCATGGCGTATTTTTAGGGACCAGTAAAGTAATTTTCGCAGGACAGTAGTTAAAATCTTAGGACGCGTCCTACTAAAGACACTTAACTGTAGTAGATTTTATATCAGATACCAGCCCTGAGATGAATTAATTTGTTCAAATTGTGATGTTCAAAATATTACATCGAATACAGTTTTAAAAATATTCACATCCGATTGTTATTTGATATAAATTCCAATCTAAATTTAGAGAGTCATATTTCACAAATCAGAAATATGATTCTTTAAATTTATATGAAATAAAAATCGTATATGAACATTTTAAATTGTATTTTAAAATATGCAATATCACTATAATCATAATTATTTATTAATTAAGGGGTGAGATCTGGTATAAAAGTTTTACGAACCTAAAAACAAATTGAATAAAAATCCAAGAACTGATTTTTTTTCAATGAATCCTAATTTATTTCATAGGATTGTATTGAACAATTATTAATCTGTATTGTACGCAAGGAAAAAAGAATAATTGCAGGTTACTCATTAGTATTTTTTTTAATTAATTAATTTGTTAATTTAAGTTTAAAAAATATTTAATAAATTAGTGAAATTAATAATTAAATAGGTTGACAGTAGACCAACAAAAATCAATCATTTTAAAACTTTTTGCTAAAAATTCAAGTACTGAGAAAATTCGCGAATTGCTATTTTTGAACCTAAACAATTCTAAGATTACGGTATAGGGCTTTTTATGGGACACGAACTGGCTCCTACGTTAGGTCATTTTTCTTGAATTAAATTATATACAATTTTAGCGTTTTTACTAGTAGCGTTAGTAAGTATAAAAAGATTCATTTTATACGAAAAATACGCTAGCGTCCTTTTAAAAGCTCTATACATTTTTATCAGACATTAACTTTTTGTACCAAAATTTAAAAAATTGTTTTTTGCTGATTTTCTGCAAACCATAATTAAATAAGTGTCAAGTCACCTTTCTGCTTTCGTCAGCTTTGATCGACTTGAAATCTTGCGCGCTGACAAGCGAAATTTTGGCAGTGGATTTAGTGACCGGAGCGCCCTGTGCTGGGCCCGTTTTAAACCAGTTCATTTTATCCTTGAAAGATAACTGGGCGCCATCCTATGTGAGCGAAAATTAGTGTCTCAATTAGTGGAGATAAATAAAGTGAAAAATTCGTGAAAATAATTAAGAACGAAAACTTGATCTGAACATAAAAATGGCGTAGGTATTTTTTGGATCGTTTTTTGTTGTAATTTATAAATGAAATAAAACCAAAAAAACAACAATTTTATAATTTTTTTTAGGGAATTTTTATTCAACTTGTAATTACTTGTCTATTACCGAGGAGAAAATGTTAAATGGTTATTGGTATTTTTTTCACTATGTTTTACCTTTAAAAGTGCGAATCATCTATTTCAATATTAGCCATGTGTTTAGCCATGATTTTGGTCATTTCACTTTAACTCATTGGTAGGACATGTTTGGTTTTGCCATTTTATAAAATTTGAAAATATTTTCGTTTGAAAAACATTTCGAAATATTAATATCAGCTACATTATTATAGTATTTGAAAGTGAAAATAATCTTTGAAAAATTATGTTTAGTGACTCAGAACAATGCAAAAAAGACCATCATTTTATTATTTCGCCTGTAATTCTGATCGTTTAAAACGCTCTTAATAATTTTTACGTTTTAAAAGCAAAAAATATAGTGTCGTCCAGGGTCAAAGTAATTCATTCAAAAACATCTGCTGAGCACAAAGTAAATATTTATAGACTGTTAAAATTGACTGTGGGTTAATATTTACATCCGTGAAATTCTCTGTTTTTTTAAAGAAATGGCAAAGTTCGAACGGATTTTGGTTATTCTCCGGGTTAAAATCGGAATGGATTTAGATTGTTTTTCCTGGAGAAGACATATTTGGTCGACTTATTTTCGCCTTTATTTTGCTATGAAAATGCGTAGGCGTGAAAAGACAACAACTTTGAAAAAACTGTATTCGGTTTTGAGGCACAAATATATATGAAAAAACGTTGTAGATACAGGGTATAAGATTTTTCCCTTCTTTTTCCAAATTGGAGAGCGATGAGAACGTTTAATTTTGGCAAAAACCTACGTCTTTCTCAGATTCAACCAATCAAAACAGCGAAAATCAAGTCTATCCAATTTGGAAAAAAGAAGGGAAAAACTTTACACCCTGTATATATACCGTACAGTAGTTACTCTGTCATAGTTACCCCAATTATAGTTACATTTTATCTGTTATAGTTACTGTTATTTCAATAGTTCAGGGGTAACTATAACAGAGTAACTACTGTAGATTATTATGTCGCAAAAATACAGCATGTCACGTTTTTGCTTTCTTTTTTCCAATTTGCATAACTTGCTATCCCCCATTGAGAACGATCAATTTTGGCAAATACCTACGTCTTTTCCAGATTAAACCAATCAAAACGGTGGAATTCAGATTTATCAAATTGGAAAAAAGAAAGCAAAAACGTGACATACTGTACCGAATGTGTTTAGCTTTTGGGGTGTTCCCCGGGGAGATTAAACGCCCCTTAAATTAACTAACCAAGTCGCCGCTCTGATTGGTTAAGCGTGAATCTCCTCGGGGAACACCCCAAAAGCTAAAACACATTGGGTACAAGTTTTGGATTCGACACATAGTTAAATAGAACATTTCATAAATTTGTTTCACTTTTTCTGCTAATTTCCTCTCCACACTTTTCATAGAAAAATATTCAAGAGCGGTTCCAAAAATAATCTTATTTTTTTGACCCAGGGATCGTGATGGATATAGGCATTTATAAAAAAATCCGACCAAAAATGTATGTACCGTTTTGCTATGACAACCAGATTCGTTTGTGATTCAGCACATGATTATGTTTCCATTAAATATGACACCAGTGCAGGTGTCATATATATTATGTGCTAGAGTAGGCTTAGGCTGGTTATATGTATATTATCAGCGGCGGTATATTTTTCCCATGCTTTTTTGTATGAATACAAATTTCAAAATCCGGTCAATTTTCCTGAGAAGAACATCTCCCGAATACACCATATTCACCCACAGCTGTTTGATAATGAAAGACTTGTCTTTGATTAAATGCAAGCGGTAAAATCGACACTATAATTTTCTCATGCAATATGAATTCAGCGTGAATCTATCATAGAATAAGCTCACCCTTAATTAGTGAATAAAAACTCCTTGTAGATCTTAGAAATGATGTAATATAGTTTAGGTCGCTTTTTTAACTCCAACTACTTGAGGGTATCTTTTCTGAGAGAACCAGACCATGATAGCGACAAACGAGTGGAAAATTTCATTTTTCAAGTGATAACGTTTAGGACCGATTAATGGGGGGAAACCCCCCAAACCCCCTTAAGTGTGTTCTATGTGGGCTTGCCACGTTAGGTGAGACCCCCTAAAACCCCAAATTGTATGGATGTTAGGACACGATTATATGGGGGGAAACCCCCAAACCCCTAAGTGTTTCAGTGGGCTTCGCCCACGCTAGGGGAGACCCCTAACCCCCAAATGTATGGATGTTTAGGACACGATTATATGGGGGAAAACCCCCCAAACCCCCCTAATGTGTTTCTATGTGGCTTCGCCCACTTAGGGGAGACCCCTAAAACCCCCCAAATTGTATGGATGTTTAGGACACGATTATATCGGGGGGGAAACCCCCCAAAACCCCCCTAAGTTTGTTCTAGTTTGGGCTTCGCCCACGTTAGGGGAGACCCCCTAAAACCCCCAAATTGTATGGATGTTTAGGACACGATTATATGGGGGGAACCCCCCAAAACCCCCCTAAGTGTTTCTATGTGGGCTTCGCCACGTTAGGGGGAGACCCCCTAAAACCCCCAAATTGTATGGATGGTTGTAGGACACGATTATATGGGGGGAAACCCCCCAAAACCCCCTAAGTGTGTTCTATGTGGGCTTCGCCCACGTTAGGGGGAGACCCCCTAAAACCCCCCAAATTGTATGATGTTTAGGACACGATTATATGGGGGGAAACCCCCCAAACCCCCCTAAGTATTTCTATGTGGCTTCGCCACGTTAGGGGGAGACCCCTTAAAACCCCCCAAATTGTATGGATGTTAGGACACGATTATATGGGGGGAAACCCCCAAACCCCCTAAGTGTGTTCTATGTGGGCTTCGCCCACGTTAGGGGAGACCCCCTAAAACCCCCCAAATTGTATGGTGTTTGGACACGATTATATGGGGGAAAACCCCCCAAACCCCCTAAGTGGTTCTATGTGGGCTTCGCCCACGTTAGGGGGAGACCCCCTAAAAACCCCCAAATTGTATGGATGTTTAGGACACGATTATATGGGGGGAAACCCCCCAAACCCCCTAAGTATGTTCTATGTGGGCTTCGCCCACGTTAGGAGACCCCCTAAAACCCCCAAATTGTATGGATGTTTAGGACACGATTATATGGGGGAAAACCCCCCAAACCCCCCTAAGTGTGTTCTATGTGGGCTTCGCCCACGTTAGGGGAGACCCCCTAAACCCCCCAAATTGTATGATGTTTAGGACACGATTATATGGGGGGGAAACCCCCCAAACCCCCCTAAGTGATGTTCTATGTGGGTTCGCCCAGTAGGGGAAACCCCCTAACACCCCCCCAAATTGTATGGATTTAGGACACATTTATAATGGGGAGAAAACCCCCCAAACCCCCCCTAAGTGTGTTCTTATTGGGGCTTCGCCCCGTTAGGGGAGCACCCCTAAAAACCCCCCAATATTGTGGATGTTTAGGACACGATTATATGGGGGAACACCCCCGCCAAACCCCCCTAATATGTATCTATTGTGGCTTCGCCCACTTTAGGGGAGACCCCTAAACCCCAAATTGTATGGATTTTAGACCACGATTATATGGGGGGACAAACCCCCAAACCCCCCTAAGGTGTTTCTATGTGGGCTCGCCCACGTTAGGGGGAGACCCTAAAACCCCAAAATTTATGAGATGTTTAGGACCGATTATATGGGGGGGAAACCCCCAAACCCCCTCAAGTTGTTTCATGGGCTTCGCCCACGTTAGGGGAGACCCCCTAAAACCCCCCAAACTGTATGATGTTTAGACACGATTATATGGGTGGGAAACCCCCCAAACCCCCCTAAGTATTGTTCTATGTGGGCTTCGCCCACGTTAGGGGGAGACCCCTAAAACCCCCCAAATTGTATGGATGTTTAGGACACGATATATGGGGGAAACCCCCCAAACCCCCCAAGTGTGTTCTATGTGGCTTCGCCCACGTTAGGGGGAGACCCCTAAAACCCCCCAAATTGTATGGATGTTTAGGGACACGATTATATGGGGGAAACCCCCAAACCCCCCTAAGTGTTTCTATGTGGGCTTCGCCCACGTTAGGGGGAACCCCCTAAAACCCCCCAAATTATGGATGTTTAGGACACGATTATATGGGGGGAAACCCCCCAAACCCCCCTAAGTATTTCTATGTGGGCTTCGCCCACGTTAGGGGGAGACCCCTAAAACCCCCAAATTGTATGATGTTTAGACACGATTATATGGGGAAAACCCCCCTAAGTATGTTCTATGTGGCTCTCCCACGTTAGGGGGAGACCCCCTAAAACCCCCCAAATTGTATGATGTTTTAGACACATTTATTGGGGGAAACCCCCAAACCCCCCTAAGTGTGTCTATGTGGCTTCCCCACGTTAGGGGACCCCCTAAAACCCCCAAATTGTATGGTGTTTAGGACCACGATTATATTGGGGGGAAACCCCCCAAAACCCCCCTAAGTATGTTCCTATTGGCTTCGCCCACGTTAGGGGAGACCCCCTAAACCCCCCAAATTGTATGGATGTTTAGGACACGATTATATGGGGGACCCCCAAACCCCCCTAAGTGGTTCTATGTGGGCTTCGCCCACGTTAGGGGAGACCCCCTAAAACCCCCCAAATTGTATGGATGTTTAGGACACGATTATATGGGGGGAAACCCCCCCAAACCCCCTAAGTGTGTTCTATGTGGGCTTCGCCCACGTTAGGGGGAGACCCCCTAAAACCCCCAAATTGTATGGATGTTTAGGACACGATTATATGGGGGAAACCCCCAAACCCCCCTAAGTGTGTTCTATGTGGCTTCGCCCACGTTAGGGGGAGACCCCCTAAAAACCCCCAAATTGTATGGATGTTTAGACACCCGATTATTATGGGGGAACCCCCCTAAGTATGTTCTTGATGTGGCTTCGCCCACGTTTAGGGGACCCCCTAAAACCCCAAATTGTATGGATTTTTAGGACACGATTATATGGGGAAACCCCCAAACCCCTAAGTGTGTTCTATTGGCTTCGCCCACGTTAGGGGAGACCCCCTAGAAACCCCCAAATTTATGAGTGTTTAGACCGATTCATATGGGCAACCCCCCAAACCCCCTAAGTGTGTTCTATGTGGGCTTTTCAAAATCCGGTCAATTTTCCTGAGAAGAACATCTCCCGAATACACCATAATTCACCACAGCTGTTTGATAATGAAAAACTTTGTATTTGATTAAATGCAAGCGGTAAAATCGACACTATAAATTTTCTCATGCAATGATGAATTCAGCGTGAATCTTATCATAGAATAAGCTCACCTTAATTAGTGAATAAAAAACTCCTTGTAAGGTCTTAGAAATGATGTAAATATGTTTAGGTCGCTTTTTAACTCAAACATACTTGCAGAAGGGAAAGATAAATTTTCATTTTTCAAGTATAAAACGGTATTCATCGGTAATATCAGATTTGCTCCATTTCTTACTGTAGTTTGCGTACAGCTGAGATTTTTCAATATTGTCCTTAGCTTTTGGTGCCATATTGTCCTTATTTTTTTAAAATTGCTCTAAAAATTTCAAAAATACGGGAAAGAGCTGAAAACATAAGCCAAAGTTCCGGGGGTCATTTCTTGATAATATAAGAAAAAATTGAAATTTTTTTTTTTTTGCTCTTTAGTCAAAAAATTTCGAAAAAAAGGTGCTTTATAGATTTAGAAAAATAAAATTTTGAAGACCTTTTTATTTTTTTTGCTCTTCACTCATATTTTTATAAAAAAAATGTGAATTTTTGATATTTTTTGAAAAAAGGCCTTTTAGAATTTGTTTTGCCATATTGTCCTTATTGAGGGACGACCAAAATCTAAAAGCGTAGGTTTTGGCCATATTTCTGTCATATTGTCCTTATAGACGCAAACCACAGTAGTTTTATTTCTTGGTACTAAAAATTATCCAGAGTGTTTTTAAACACCTTCCAAACACCTTCTAGAGTCAACTATCTGCATATTTTCAACGACTTTCACGTAATTTCTTCATTTTGTATATTTTTGGCAAACGACCATAATCATATAATGTAAAAATGTGGAACTTTAATCGATGATCACGTGATAAACCTACGAATTCAAGGTTTTCTCAGAACAGATACCCTTCAAGTGGTTGGAGTTTAAAAAACAAGCTTAGATTTTTTTTGAGATTCCAAAAAAAATATATAAAATATTTTGAAAATTGAGTGTGAAATACTCTAAATTTGGAATAAAGAAACCGAAGGCTGTCAACTTTTCTCTCTTTTATGCGGTTTTTGTAAAACGATTTTTTATAATATTCGCTACATTATTATGGCCTTCGAAAATTTACCATTTTGTCTGCTTTGGACAGACTTTATTTCGAGTTTTCAGAGACAATACGTAGTTTTTGTCCAGCCCCAAAGACTCGATTTCGATATATACTGTAGTAGATCTTTTTTACATAAAAAATTTGGTATTTATAATGTTTTAAACAAATTCCTATGAAAAAGATACCGCCGCAAAAATTGGTACTGTGTTTTTTGTCAATAAGGACAGGTGAGATTTTCCCAAATTGTCCTAAGCTAATTCCCAAAGCGTAGGTTTTGGCCGTATTTTCCCCAAATTGTCCGTATAGTCAGAAATCACAGTACTGAAAATTTAGAAGAATTGGGAAGCAAAAGACTCATTTCTTAGAAAGAGGGGGGGTTTGGACCCCAGAGAACAGTCTACACAAAATTCAATCCCATCGATATTTTCAAAATTTATTCTAGGGCCTTAAAAGGAGTTTTTTTATTGTGATAATTACGACTAATTACAAATACTAATTACCAATTGATCAGGTGATTTGAATGGTTTTGGTGACTGGTAATTAACTTGCACCGACGGCTGTTTATTTCGAACCGGACTCGGAACCAGCTCCGGAACTGGTTCAATTTCCGGTTCTAAAACCGGTAAATTATCTTCATACGAAGCGTGGTCAGAGTCATACGACTCTGAATTAACCGGTTGGTTCTCGGCCGGAGCTGATACCGGTGAGGCCGGTTCAATGGGGGTCAATCTGGAATTTTGTTCCAAAAAGGCAATTGGTGATTTTGGCGGGCTAATCGGTGGTGACTCATTCCAGTGGTTTACCGGGTTCAATTTGGAGACGAGGTGGTCGGCGAGAACCGGCGTGTGCGCCCGATCGTTTTGCGCCTGCGTCTCAAAGTCTTCCGTCGTCTCAAACTGGTCGCCATGTGCCGCCGGCAAGCGGGTTTCTGGCTCGTCATTGGCCAACTCTGTCAGGACATCCTCTGAGGAAATAATGGAGAAATCTAGCTGCTGATTTATGCCTTTTGTTGAATCGGTCACTTGGGTTGGATCGGCATCAAGGTCACTGTCAGAATCGGCATTTGTGAATTGTTCGTACCCTTCAATTAAGGGGTAGCGATAGATTTGAAATATTGGAACTGTCGAATTTGTCCGGAGATTTCGGAGGATATCAGCCACTTGCTCGTGCGATTCGTCAAGGACATTTTCACTGTTTACTGAGCAAAAATATAAATATTAATAAAAATTAATTAAAAATATAAATTATTATTTGTTGGTTTTTGGAAATAAAATTATCTTGTCTACCAAAGATATCTTCAGTCATACAATCTGAAGATAGCAAAAGCATGTAATATGACCGCCCTGTGGGAGTCAAATTTCATTTTTGACATTTTTTTTGAATTCCTTGATTTTTTTAGACCCTACCCTGTAAGTTTCATGAAAAACGTTAGAGCGGTTTTCGAGAAACCGATAATTTCCGGTGAAAAACCGGTAAAATACCGGAAATCGAAAAAAGCGGCTATGCAAAGCAACGCACAGTAAAAAGTTATTGCATCACCCAAAATATCAGGGAGATCGTATGTGCCGATCTTGACTTATCTCAAACTCCGTTTACGCAGATCTAAAAAAAACGGACCATAGTTATTTGACGTTTCGGTTTAAAGGAGAGTGAGTGTCGCTGATTAGGCTGTTTTCGACGTAATTTCTTGATAAACTGGCAAAAGTGGTATTGAAAAACATACTAAACTTAAATAATAAGTCTTCAAAATCTTTTGAACACTAGTTGTAATCTGATACAATTCAACCTACGCTCACACTGGCACCTTGAATGAGCTTGCCCAAAAAAGCTATCTCCTACAATTTTCATAAATTATTTCTAATTTGTTGTGTCAAACTCCTGACAAGCAATATCAACAAAAAACTAAATCCAGTTTTTCGAAATTTTGCTTATGGCGGACAATTTTTCTTTCGTAGAATTTTCGCAGATTTTTTTTTCGGCATTTTTTTCTGTCAAACACAAAATTTCGAAATAGTGTCTTTTTTATTGTTGATATTGCTTCTCTGGAGTCTGACACAAAAAATCTAAAAAATGATGAAATTTTAGGAGGAGATAGCTTTTAAGTTTTTTTTTGTGAGGCTAATTCAAGCGTCCTACAGGACACATATTGAGTTTACACGATTGAATTAGCCTCACAAAAAAAACTTAAAAGCTATCTCCTCCTAAAATTTCATCATTTTCTTAAGTTAGATTGTATCACATTAAAATTAGTGTTGAAATGATTTTGAGGACTTATGCTTCAAAATCAACTGATTTTAGTTTTTGTTAATACCACCTAAGCGAGAAAGCGCGTCTGAAAACTTAAAAACAGCGTAATCAGCGACACCCACTCCCTTAACAGCGATTAAGAGTTGTGAGAAAAATAAGTGAACAGAATTCGAACGTTTCTCTTGATCAAAAGATTTCTGATTATGTTCACTTATTTATCTCATAACTGATAATTGCTGTTTAGCCGACACATCAAATAAAAACTATGACGGCTTTTGGCTTCAGCGAAATAGGCTAGTACCCTTTTTTGTGGCCGATTCCTGGCACATTAGAATTCGAAATTTATTTTTGGCGGTACTCGCCTATTTCGACGAAGTAAAAAGTCGTCAATGTTTGATAAAAAAATAAAATTTTGGGGTGTAGAGGATTTGCAGAAAATTCAATTTTTGCGATCGATAATTTTTCAAATGCGATAACGATGTAAAAACTGCTCATATGAGCTATTGACGATAGCCTATTGTTATTTGACCCCAAACGGTGTCAAATCACAAAATTTGAGCCAGGATTTTTTTAATTTGAAAACTGAATCACTTTTAACGATCAGCTCAAAAAAATCTATTTTCATTCTAAATCATTATTTTTAAAACGTTTTTGAAGAGACCGTTTCACCAAATTATTTTTTGTGTCAATTTTCCCAGCTGAACAAATTTCTTTTTCCTTTTATTACCGGAAATTATCGGTATCTGGAAACGAAGGTACAGTAGAGTGTATTTAAACAGACAGGTTTCACTAGTGGATTTTGCTTAAAAGGGGCATTTGGATCATTCAAATTATCCGTTAAAACGTGACGGACAGTTTGCATCCCATAACTGCATCTTTAAATGCACGCTTGCTAAGACTTTTAACACAAATCTTACTCGTAAAACCTGTCCGTTTAAATACACTCTACTGTACGATTTTTTAAAACTGATTCAAAAATTTGAAAATGAATTCTTATTATTAAATTATTTTGTTTTAGTTTGAAATAGTTACCTTTAACATTTTATCTCCTGGAGTTTAGGACACGATTATATGGGGGAAACCCCAAACCCCCTAAGTGTGTTCTATGTGCTTCTTCCACGTTAGGGAGACCCCCTTAAACCCCCCAATTGTATGGATGTTTAAATTATTTTGTCTCAGGTTTTAGTTTGAAATAGTTACCTTTAACGATTTTATCTCCGACGCGTAAACCAGCTTGATTAGCTCTTCCGTCTTCGATTATTTTCGAGATGAAAACAGATCCATCCCCTTCAATATACGGAGGACTTCCAGCACCACCAGCAATTGATAGGCCAAAACTTCCATCTCCACATAGATGAATATCAAAAATCTAGAATATTATTTTTAAGGGGGTGGTCAACGAAAATCTGGACAAAAATGTGTAATGAGCTTATTTTTCCTATAACGTTCAAACCTGCATATTTTATGTTTTTGAAATCAATTTATTGGTATTTTCAGAGTCCTCACTACCCTCAAAGGTACTTTTCTAGAAAGTAGCCTTTTTTGTTGGCAATTTGATTTTGAGTTTTGAAGCCTAGTTTTTATCAAGTAAATATCAAAACTAAAGCGTGAGTTTTCTAGATTTCTCCCCTTTTTTACCCAGACGGTTAGACAGAGGTTTTAGATTTTAATCAAATTGGTGACGCATTATGTCATGGATTTTTCCGTCCATAATATTTTTCTCTTTTTTATTTTAGTCGAATATAATTTTTTAATATCAAATTTATTTATTTTTGTTTAATTATTTAAAATGACTTTATTTCATTTAGTTCTAAGTCTAGAGCACTTAAAATATGCTCTTTTTCACCGGGTAAATTGCGCAGAAAAATGTTTGTTCTTACTTTTATCTCTGACGTTTTCACCTCATTGGTGCTGTCTAACGTCTGGGTACAAAAGGGGGAAATCGGAAAATCACGTTTTGTATATTTTTCTGAAACTGCATTGAATTTTGCGTCAGATAAGAAATTTTGAAAAAATATGCGGAAAATTCTTGTGTTTTATTTCAGATAAACGTAGTATTTTCAAAGGTCAATTACCGGCTAAAAAATTTGCATCAGCTACCCCCTTAACATTAATAAGGCTTACCTCTGGTTGTGCTTTGAGATCTAGGTTTGGTGTAGCATCTAGTAGAAGATTTGAGCCGATGGAATGATCAACTTGAATGTCTCGTTTGTAATGTGGAGTGTTTTTTCTTCTGAAATATAAAGTAAAAACTTTCTTATTTTTCATAAACCATTTACAGGGGGGGGGCAATATCGCCGAAATTGCTGGCCGAAAACCTACGCAATTTGGCAAAAAACTTCCTGCGATATATAAAAGTAATGTTCTTAAATGACCCCAAAATGACTCATGATGACGTCATTGATAAAATCTGGTATTAGATTAAAACTTCTGGTGCCGTAGTTTAAGCCCGATCAGAGCAACTTTGGGAAAACGGATTCTCGAAATCCTGCTATAATCCTCCACCTACGCAAAAATTTCAAAATTTTAATCTACGGAAGTTGCGGAATAAAATTCTACGTCCGGTAATATTTGAATTCACGGGCTTTTCAAATACCGGAACGCCAGAAAACCTGCATCTTACTTTAAAAAAAAAACTATATAAAAAACCTTATATATATGATATAACGGCAATTTATGAAAATGATGACAATTTGGGGAAATGAAAAGACAATTTCAGAAAATTTGAAAAGTATAACAGGAATTTGGAAATTTTAATACTGAACTAATGTTTGCCATATTGTCCTTATTCTCCATTCCAAATTTTTAATTAAAATTTTTATCGAATTTTTTTGAAATATGATTTTGAAAACCATAATTTTTCCCAAAAAATATGAAGACTTTTTTTTTGCTCTTCACTAGAGATTTTCGTTAAATTGTCCTTATTTTTTCTAAAAAATTTTGAAGACCTTTTTTTTACTCTACACCCATATTTTTATGAAAAAGAGGTGAATTTTTGATATTTTTGAAGAAAAGACCCATTTGAATTTTTGCCATATTGTCCTTATTGAGGGACGGACCAAAATCAAAAGGCGTAGGTTTTGGCCATCTTTCTGCCATATTGTCCTTATAGACGTAAACCACAGTATATTTTTTACGTTGTTTTTTAATTTAGATAAAAAAACAATGCAAAAGATACCGCCGCCGTTTCTTAAATTGAACTACTAGTAAATTTTTTAGGAAAAAAATAAAGTTTTAGAGTCGCGACCCTATTTTAAATATAATTTAGAAAAATAACAAAATTTCACCAGTGAAATTTGATTCCTATTATCAAAGTTTTATAAATTTAATACATCTCTGAGGTAAAGTATTCCTGACAACAAAAAAATTTTGACTACGGTAAATTATTTTTTGATATGTTGAAATAAATCATGAATAAAAAGAATATATTTCAAATTTTCACAAGGAAAGTGTTCTATAATGACAGACCGTTTGAAAATTGCCTTTCAATAAGGTCGTTTTTTTAGGTGGGCCACTGATGATTTCGACTGGGAGGACTAGACAAGATAGCGACAAATGGTTTTCTGCATGTGAAACCTTGGAAAAAAATATGAGGTAGAAAATTTTTGGCTTCCTAGGTTGAGCACGTGACCAGAAATCAGTCATCGAAATTGCTCAAAATGACCTAAAAATTTTTTTTTGCGAATTACCGGTGAACCGGTAATCACCGGAAAAAAAGAAAAAAATTCTACCCCTACAAATTCGCTTAAGATTCAGAAGCAAAAAACAGTTTGTCGCTATCTAGTCTGGTTCTCTCAGAACATATACCCCTTAGGTAATTTTTTTTTAGGTTAACCCACCCTAGTCATGCTCATGACGATACGGGAAAACCATAGGTGATATCGAGAAAACGTTTTTTTGCATTCAGCTGACAACTAAAAAGCCATAATGGAGATTTTCGTTTATT
>SCLH01000971.1:87470-139778 GCA_004367855.1 Oikopleura vanhoeffeni | reverse complement strand
CGGTCGACAAGGCCCTCGCTCACCAGTAAGGGTTGACCCATGAATATGGATTTTTAAAGTCCAAATTGGTGCAGTTTAGCGGCGATTATGAACAAAAAGTGAAAAACAATGGATTTAAAACATTTAATTTAACGGATTCAAATAAAAATATATAATTAATATCTTGTTAATTCTCAATAAAAGTCCTAATTAGAGTAATTAGACCATGCTTTTTTACAAAACTTTAGCCGAAATGTATAAAAAAAATTTCATGAAATTTTCTTAATTTTTTATAGTTCAAAAAGCCAAACTCATATTAAGGGAATTATTATCTTGTCAAATTCGTCATAAAAGGCTCGTCACTACACGAAAAATTTCAAATAAAACAGAAAATATTCAAAGGTTTTAAAATTTATTGAAAAGCAAATTGTAAAAACTTTTGTATTTTATTTTTCTTGCAATTCCAGTGTCCTGACAGCCTGTGATGCGAAAGTTTTCAAAAAATTATGGAAAAAATTGGCATTTAAACTATAACGTGTCGTTGGATACAACTACTTGAGCAATAAAGCCTCCCGAAATAAGTCCCCAACGCGAAATAGAGGCCAAGGAACCCTTTTTATATAAATATAAAAAAATTTAAATAATGATTTTCAGAAAATCATAATTTGAAAAGCTTGTTTCCAGAACTAAGATGTCACATTTTTGCCGATATCTTACTTTTTCAGGAGCTTTAACCTAAACCAATCGAAACTTTAAATTTACCAAAACCGTAGTCTTTCACAGAATCTTTTACCATCACACCCCTGCTTATGACACGAATCAAGCATCACGTTGTCAATCAATTTCTGCAAAAAATCTACAGAATAATAAGCAAAAATGTTGACATACTGTAAGTTTTAGTTCTTACAAAATTCTTCTAATATTCCTTACTTCAAAATTTCGCCTAGACATTCTAATCGCTATGCGTTTATTGAATCCTCAGAATTAAATTAATGTACGTTATTATAAATAATACTAGTCTTTTTATCGCCTAAAATTCGCCGAAAAAATATACTTTCAATTGAAATTTATTCTTATAAAGCATAAATGCCGTATGCACAAAAATCGTCTCAAAACTACTGTAGAAAAAAATACATATTTGCAATCTTAAAGAAATCAACAACTGTGTATACTGATTGAGCGCTTTTAGCCGAAAAAAAAAAAAAAAAAAAAAAAAAAAAAAATTGGGTTGAAAGAAATTTTCGATTTTGAACACAGGATTGTTTTAAAATTTTTGCTAAATAATTGAAATCTAAAATTGTACCGTTTAAATGGTAAAAAGGCTATTTGACATAATACAGTGACTACACCACAGTGGTTTATAGAATACGAAAACGTTCATCGCTTTTCAACATATAAAATTGGAAATATTTCTAATAAGTCTCATACAATTGATTCAAATATAACATAAATCGATAAAAATATGTATTCCCCGTAATTTGCTCTTTTTGAGCAAATATATTTTCAAAAATGGCAGCATGTAACATGCTCAAAAAAACCAACCTTCAAAATATGAAATTTTTTATGTTTTAGAACATAATAATTATTTTAAAAAAATTCTATTTTTAAAATAATTAATTTTAAGTTTCGGCTAAAAAAGCCATTTCAGTGTGCAAGGAACAAAATTGCGTTTTCTACTCAGCTTTTCGAAACTTTCATGATGCGCAAATATAAGAGGTAAGCAAAACTCATTTTAGTAAATGCAAATCAAAATATTTTATTTAGCAACATTTGAATGCGAACATATAAAGGGTTGACCTCAAATCACTACTAAAAAAGTTTTTTTTTCTTGCATTCACGAAGTGATTGAGTACCTCTTTTATTCGCATCTGAAATTGATAAAGCTTGAAGTCGGAAACCAACTTCCCTGCCACACTAAAAAATTGTTTTTTAAGCCGCAAACGTCCAAAATAACTTTTCGAATATAATTTAATAAATATGGAAAATCCATTTTATCGAATTTCAGTAATATTTAAACAAAACTGAATACAGTTTTTAAGTTGAAATATACAATTTTGCACAGCGGGGTAGATGTTCGATAGCGCGTGTGTTGGTCTGTCTATATTGCTCCAGTATTTTCGTATAATGCACTTATAAAAAACGTTTGAAGCAGATTTTAAAAATTAAAATTTTCGGATCATTTTGGTTCAAAATGTTATTTTTCGTTTAACCCTCAAGGTTTGAAGGATTTTGCTCCTAGAGAGAGCTGCGTTGATGAGAGCAGTGTTTTAAATCTCCTATTTCAGGAGATTGCACAATAAGCAAATTGACGAATAGTTCGGGTGTCATATTCAATAGAAAGACCGGAGCCGGTCATTTTAATGACTTGAAAATTAAATTGAAGAGCGAAGTCTTAAACTATGCTTTTTGACTAAAAGTTAAATTTTCTTGGAAACAGCTCATTTTTCTCGTCAGAAAATTAAGAAAAAAATCGTGCGGTCAGACGACAGGAAAAGCGGCGGCACCCCAATTACAAATAAACTACCAGGCCAACCGAATCAATAACCCGGTTAAACCGTGTAGCGTACTTATAGAGGGAAAGAGCGTTAGAAATATGCGGAAGCGGAAATGTAATCTTTCAACCGATTTTTGTGGGGTGAGACGAGCGTCAGAGCGCGAGATGAGCTGGAGTATGAGTGAGAGAATATTAGCGTTTAAAAAAAAGCCAGAAAAGCTATTATTTTTTCTTCTTTTAACTCGCTTCTCGTTTTAATATCTTTTTTGCTTTTAATGCGTCCTCATTCAAAATTCTAAAAAATATCAGATGGTATATTACGATTCCAAATATTTTTTCAGAGTCCTATCCTGATAATTCACAGTGAAGTCCGTCTAACAGACCACCCTATCAAAATATTAAAAATTACTGTGGCGCTGCGAGAAGAGTGACGGGTAACTGAGCCGAGAGAAAGAGTGAGTGCCGTGAGTCTGATACATATGTTACATACGTATCACGGGTATGCGTCTTTTATCTAAAATAAAGATCTTTTCCCTGAACAGTAGTTTAGTATTTACAGGGTTTTCTGTTTAGACGGACTTCACTGTAGTGCGAAAAAATTCAACCTGAATCAATTTTGCATTAAAGTGATCTACCCTCTGACCATTGAAAAACCCCCCCTTTTTGGCCAAAGTTCCTTAGGGCTTTTATGGTCAACCAACTGTATCTATAGCGATTTTTTTAAAAAACTGAATCTTAGTTCAAGTTTGTCGAAGTCAAAAGGTTTCATCGAATCTCTTCTGATTCTAAAATATTGTAGCAGATAATTAGAAAACCTAATTTTTTAAATGCGTTACCAACTCGGAAAATTTTAATCATAATGCCGAGATAAAGTTTTGCATAAGTGGAAAAGGATATATTGCAGAACGCTCTGTGATGTGCGTGTGCGTCCAAGAGATGACTCCAGCATTCTTGGGGCCAAAAAAACTAATTTCCACAAAACGAGACTAGTAACCTGTGAGTGTGCCGCGGTTACCTAGTTTAGTAGATTGGAAACAGAAAAAAATTTCATGATACTTATGACCCTGTATACCCATTTGAATTTCTTGAATCGAGTTCCTTTCTCGAAAACATTCACAAAAGCAAGTTGATTAATGTGTTTTTTAAGCTATCTGGCTTTTCCGATCTTTCTCTATTTGAAACCCATTACACCATTTATTGGCAGATAGAGAATTTAATTCCGCGTGTTAAATTTGGCCTGATTGAAACAATTTGAAAAATAGATCCTACCGGAAATCCGCGATACGGTCTCAAATTTCTGAGAAAAAAAGTTCAGGCGTTACACGCGGAATTAAATTCGGACTATCTCCAATAAATGGTTCATGGGGTTCCAGGAAATACGAGCAGAGAGAGCGCGAGAGAGCACCACATAGCTTCCTAGAAGAGAGAAGAGTCAATCTATATCACACCATAGTCTTTTTTACTTATCAAAACTTTTATCTCCCAATATAATTTTCGAAAACAAACTGACAAGTCGTGCAACGCCGGATTTTGTTTTACCGAGAAGTGTATTGGTATACTTTATCAAAAAACCCAGTGGTGTGTGTGAATCCGGTCCCAAATCATATTATTTATAACGTGAGAGACAACCTTGAGCGATTACTGCACAAATAATCGCGAGAAGCTCTGTTGAGCAATAAAAGATAATTTTCGGTAAGAAAAGGAAAATCGAAACAAAAAATCTGTTCACTGCATTCATGTTTTGGTTATGGGATATTCAATGTACAGTCCGAGCTAGATCGTATTACGGGGCCTCCTGGTCATTTTTAGCCAAAATTTGTATATAATTCGCCTTTTGAAAACACTCATCCTATTTGAATTCTTAGATAGCTCAAAACTGAGCACAAAATATTTAGAATAATAAAATTGGTTCCGAATCGGTACCATTTCTTTTTCTGAGATTACTTAAACAATTTCATTGCAGTTTGTTTGTTAAAAAAATTGCAAACAATGTCCATTCACCATTTTTCTTAGTTTATTTTCTCTTAATATTTTGTGCTCGTTTGAGCTTCCTTAAATTCAAATCCGCAGGACGTTTCAAAAGCCGGATTATATAAAAATTTTGCTCCAAAAAGGGCAAAAAATACCAGGCCCCGTAATTATATAACAAGCTAAAACGCGCATTTTATTAAAGCGACCCTAATAAAATCGCCAAATTATAAAAAATAAACTTACTCCTCATACATCCTCGAGACTTGTCTTAGCTCGTCATTTCTAAAACCCAATCCCTTCGACTGACAGATCCACCTAAAAAATTTAATTTGTATTTGTGAAATTTGGACACCCGTAAAAAATTTATAAATGTGTCATTTTACATCGAATTAATTTAATATTAAAAAGTCTTTCAAAAAAATAAATCTCATAAGAAATATGAGTCATGTTTTTGTTCGAAATATTATTTCAACATTTCATTCTAACTTTATTTAATTGAACATAATAAGTTTTACCTGTTAAAAATTTCCTTCTCTTCAAATTTCTGATTAGATTATTCATTATGCGCCTCTAAAATTCTACCGCCTAATGCATCCAAAAAGGTTCAAAAAATAGTAAAAAAAGGCGGTCGTATGTTTAGCATGAAATCGCATAAAACACAAAAGAAAACGCTATTTACGGTGACAGCAATTCATAAAATGCAATTTAGGATTTTTTTAGAAATTTCCAGATAAATGTCTTCCTAAGATTGTTATTTGAACTTGTCGACTATCTTGAAAATGGATATGTAATAAAAACCCGAAAACGTTGATGCAATACAATTTTATAAAAACGGTGTAAAATTATTCATCTAAATTAACGTTTTGCTAAAAATTATTTACAATAATATTAAATTGTAGAAATTTTGACCGTAAACAAAGGATTTTCTATCGCGCAACGAGATTTCTTCATTATTTTGGAGGACCTTCAGTTGTTGACCCATTGTCAAGATCCAATGTTTGATACTATAAAAAAACAGTTGAAAATGTATCCATTTGGCATGCACAGCACTTTTATAAATCGTGTATAAACATAACATTAACATTTTTTTTTGAAATGCCTATCTTTTACAATAAAATGCTAAAACGTACAAAAATGTTCAAACTTGAATTTCAGGGTCAACCAAATACCAGTAAAAAACCAAGAATAGTAAACAGAGCCAAAAAATCATATTTATATATTGCTGACTCAGTTTTTCAAAATCAAAATATGAGATTTAAAACTTATAGAAATTACTGAATATCTCTGTTAAACTTGAAAAACCATTATTTGAAACGAAACGTTAGATTAAAAACAAAATAGGAAAAATTTGATAATTGATGTGTTTTCTAAGCAAAATTTACAAGAAATATAAAATATCAAATCGTTTTTTAAATTGTTGGCAAATTTTTGTTTGACTATTTTTTAGAAACATAATCAACTTCTAAAATTTGTTTTAATCGATTAAAATATTGTTAAAAATGATGATGAACTAAATATCAGCTGTTTTTCCATACAAAAATCCATTCTTTATTTAATTTTTTTTGTCTTTTACTCTCTATTATTGAAAAACCGTAATTTAAGCGGCTGATTTTTTCGTTCAAGTTTTGATAAATAAACTACCAGATCTTCACTATCTTCAGCGTATAAAGTACATTTTTCTCTCTTCGAATTTCTGCGGCACTTTGCGAATTAGCTTACATAGTTGCCATAATAAATTGAAAGAAAAATAAAATGATAATCCTCCCACCCAACCCTTTCACCATTTTGTTTAAATTAAGAAAATTTTGAGCCTTAATTTCGGAACATAAAATATTTTCATTGAAGATAAAGAGCTTAGATGAGTATCCTCGATATTCAAAGCTCTGAGGAGAAGCATGAGCCGTTTATTTTTTAATTTAAATTTGCAAATTTAAATAAAATTTGATTAAATCTCATCTATATCTATATATATATAACAAGCAGTACAGTAGATCGTTTAAAACACTCTAATGTATATATATGAAAAAAAAGTTCAGTTCTAGCTATTTAAACCCAATTTGTTTACAGTAATAAAGTGTCTTAGTTAGGGAGCTCCTAAGATTTTAATCGTACTGCCCTACTATATATATCTCTATATCTTTAAAAATATGCTCGTTATATTATACATATCTATATATCTATTTATCTATCTATATCTCTCGTATTTTAGGGACCCCATGTAAAGTTATATTTTTTCGCAGGGACCATATGTTAGATAAATCTCTAGGACGCGTTCCTACTAAAGGACACTTAACTGTAGTAGATCATAAATATCTTTATATTCAGATAACAGCTCTCTATATATATATCTATATATTTACTTTCAAAAATATTGCATCGAATACAGTTTAAAAATATTCACATCGATGTATATTATAAATTTCTCTATATCTATATATATATATCATATTTCACAAACAAAATATGATTCTTTAAATTATATGAAATTAAAAATCGTATAGACATTAATTGTATTTTAAAAATATGCAATATCACTATAATCATATTATATAATTAAGCGTGAAATCTAGGATTATAAAAGTTTACGAACCTAAAAAAACAAATTGAAAAAATTCCAAAACTGATTTTTTTCAATGAAATCCTAATTTATTTCATAGATTGTATTGAACAATTATTGATCTGTATGTTACGGGCAAGGAAAAAAGAATAATTGCATGGTTACTCATTAGTATTTTTTCTTTAATATATATATATATATATAAAAAAATATTTAATAAATTAGTGAAATTAATAATTAAAAATAGGTTGACAGTAACCAACAAAAAATCAATCATTTTATATAATCTTTGCTAAAAAATTCAAGTACCTGAGAAAAATCGCGAATTGCTTATTTTTAACTCTAAACAATTCTAAGTATACGTATAGGCTTTTTATGGACACGAACTGGCTCCTAAAAAGTTGTTACGTATTTTTCTTGAAATTAAAATATATACAATTTTAGCGTTTTTACTAGGTAAGCCCCTTAGTAAGTGTAATAAAAAGAATCATTTCTATACGAAAAATACCTAGCGTCCTTTTTAAAACTCATATACATTTTTTCAGGACATAACTTTTTTACCAAAATTTAAAACAATTTTTTTTATCTATGTCCGAATACCATATATTAAATAAGTGTCAATGTCACCTTTCTGCTTTCTTCAGCTTTGATCACGTGAAATCTTGCCGTGACAAGGCGTGAAATTTGCAGTTGGAATTTAGTGACCGCGAGCGCCCTGTGCTGCGGCCCGTTTTAAACCAGTGCATTTTATCCTTGAAAGTATAACTGGCGCCATCCTATGTGACTGAAAAATAGGTCTCAATTAGTGGAGATTAAAATTTAAGTGAAAAATTCGTGAGAAGAAAATTAAGAACGAAACTATCTGAAATAAAAAGCGTAAGGTATTTTTTGCGCATGTTTTTGTGTAATTTATAAATGAAAATAAAACCAAAAAAAACAACAATTTTATAAAATTTGTTTTAGAATTTTTTTATTCAAGTTGTCTAAATTTACTTCTTGATTACCGAGGAGAAAAATGTAAATGGGTATTGGTATTTTTTCACATGTTTTTACCTTTAAAAATCGAATCATCATTTCCAAATTACCATGTGTTTAGCATGATTTTGGTCATTTCACTTTAACTTCAAATTGGTAGGACATGTTGGTTTTCATTTTGTTAAATTTGAAAATATTTTCGTTTGAAAAACATTTCGAAATATTAATACAGTCTACATTATTATATGATTAAAGTGAAAAATAATCTTTTGAAAAATATGTTTTATGACTCAGAACACATGCAAAAAAAGACCATCAATTTTATTATTCCGCCTGAATATCTGATCGTTAAAACGCTCTTAATATATTTTACGTTTTAAAAGTCAAAAAATATAGTGTCGTCAGGTTCAAATAATTCATCAAAAAACATCTGCTGAGCACAAATAAATATTTAAGACTGGTAAAATTGACTGTGGTTAATATTACATCCGTCTGAAATTCTCTGTTTTTTTAAAAATATGCAAAGTCGAACGGATTTGATTCGCCGGGTTAAAAATCGAATGGATTTAGATTGTTTTCTGAGAAACATATTTTGGTCGACTTATTTTCTCCTTATTTTTTTGCTATGGAAAATGCGTAGGCGGGAAAAGACAACAAACTTTGAAAAAACGTATCCGCCAGTTTTGAGCTACACAACGTATATATGAAAAAACGTTGTAGATACAGCGGATAAGATTTTTCCCCTTCTTTTTCCAAATTGGAAGCGATAGAACGTTTAAATTTTGGCAAAAAACCCACGCTTCTTGTAATTATTTCAACAATCAAAACAGCGAAATCAGTCTATCCAATTTGGAAAAAAAGAAGGGAAAAACCTTAACACCCTGTATATATTACCGCTACAGTATGTACTCTTCATAACCCCAATATAGTTACATTTTATCTGTTATAGTACTGTTATTCAATAGTTCAAGGTAACCCTTATAAACAGAGTAACTACTGTAGATTTATTATGTCGCCAAAAGTTACAAGCATGTTCACGTTTTGCTTCTTTTCCAATTTGCGATAACTTGCTATCCCCCATTCGAAACGACCAATTTGGCAAATACCTACCTTTTCCAGATTAAACCAATCAAAACGTGGAATTCAGATTTAAACAAATGGAAAAAAAGAAAGCAAAAAACGTGACATACTTACGAATGTGTTTAGCTTTTGTGTTCCCCGGGGAGAATTAAACCCTTAAATTAACTAAACCAAGTCGCGCTCTGATTGTTAAGCCTAATCTCCTCCGTAGACATCTCCTCAGAAGCTAAAAACACATTGGTACAAGTTCTTGGATTCGACACATAGTAAATAGAAACATTTCATAAATTGTTTTCACTTTTTCTGCTATTTCCTCTCCACACTTTTCATAGAAAAAATATTCCCAAGACGTTCAAAAAATTTTATCTTATTTTTTTTGACCCCAGGGAATCGTTGATTGCATATAGACATTTATAAAAAAAATCCGACCAAAAATGTATGTACCGTTTGCTATGACAACCAGATTCGTTTGTAATTCAGCACATGATATGTTTCCCATTAGAATATACACCAGTGCATTCATATATGATTATGTGCTAGAGTAGCTTTAAGGTGGTATAGGTATTATTATCACGCGTTTATTTTTTCCCATTTTTTTGTATGAATACAAATTTCAAAATTCCGGTCTAATTTTCCTAGAAGAACATCTCCCAATACACCATAATTCACCACAGCTGTTATAATGTAAAAACTTTGATTAAAATGCAAGCGGTATATATGATTTCGTATCTACTATATATATGTCTCAGTGCAATGATGAATTCAGCGGAATCTTATCATAGAATAAGCTCACCCTTAATTAGTGAATAAAAAACTCCTTGTAACCGTCTTAGAAATATGTTTAATATAGTTTAGGGTCCGCTTTTTTAACTCCAACACTTGAGGGAAAATTTCATTTTTTCAAGTCATATAAAAACGGTATGCATCGGGTTAATATTCAGGATTTGCTCCATTTCGTACTGTAGGGTTTTGCGACAGCTGAGATTTTTCAATATTGTCCTTAGCTTTGTGCCATATTGTACCTTGTTTTTAAAAAATCCTCTTTAAAAATTTCCAAAAATAAAACGGTGAAGCAGCTGAAAACATAACGCCAAAAATCCGGGGTCATTTCTTGATAAATAAAGAAAAAATTGAAATTTTTTTTTTTTTGCTCTTTAGTCAAAAAATTCGAAAAAAAGGTGCTTATTAGATTTAGAAAAAATAAAATTTTGAAACCTTTTTATTTTTTTTCTCTTCACTCATTTTTATAAAAAAAATTGGAATTTTGATATTTTTGGAAAAAAAAGGCCTTTAGAATTTTTTGCCATATTGTCCTATTGAGGGTACGACCAAAAATCTAAGCTAGTTTTGGCCATATTTCTGTCATTTCCTATAGGACGCAAAACCACCAGTAGTTTTATTTCTTGTACTAAAAAATTATCCAGATGGTTTTAAACAACTTCTAGAGTGTATATTTTGGGCAAAACGACCCATAATCATATAATGTAAAAATGGGACTTTAATCATGATCACGTGATAAAACCTACAATTCAAGGTTTCTCAGACAAACCTTCAATGCTTGGACTTTTTAAAAAAACAAGTCTGTATAGTATATCGCTATGATAAAATAGATATATGTATATAGCTGTGATTGTATTTGAAAATTGAGTGTGAATACTCTAAATTTGAATAAAGAACCGTATATCTTTACTTTCTCTTCTTATGCGGTTTTTGGTAAAGACATTTTTTATATATTCGCTACATTATTATGCCTTCGAAAATTTACCATGTCTGTTTGGACAGACTTTATTCGATTTCAAAGACAATACTAGTTTTTGTCCAGCCCCCAAAGAACTCGATTTCGATATATTACTTGTAGTAGATCTTTTTACATAAAAAAATGGTATTTATAATGTTTTTAAACAAATTCCTATGAAAAAGATACCGCCGCCAAAAATTCGGTACTGTTTTTTGTCAATAAGGACAGTAGATTTCCAAATTGTCCTAAACTAATTCCAAAGCGTAGTTTTGCCGTATTTTCCCCCAAATTTCCGTATAGTCAGAAATCACAGTTACTAAAAATTTAGAAGAATGGAAGCAAAATACTCTTTCTAGAATAGAGGGTTTTGGACCCCAGAGAAACAGCACACCAAAATTCCAATCCCATCGATATTTTCAAATTTATTCTAGGCCTTAAAAGAGTTTTTCTTGTGATAATTACGGACTAATTAACAAATACTAATTACCAATTGATCAGGTGATTTGAATGTTTCGTGACGTAATAACTTGCACCGACGCTGTGATTTCGAACCGACTCGAACCACTCCGAACTGTTCAATTTCCGGCTTCTAATAAACCGTAAATTATCTTCATACCGAAGCGTGCCGTCAGAGTCATACGACTCTGAATAACCGGTTGGTTCTCGCCGGAGCTTGATACCCGGTAGCCCTTCAATGGCCGTCAATCTGGAATTTGTTCAAAAAGCAATTCTTTATTTGGCGGCTAGAATCTGTGTGACTCATTCCCAGTGGTTTACCGTTCAATTTGAGACGATGTGGTCGCCAAACCGCGTGCTCTCCTATCTGTTTTGCCGCCTGCGTTCTCAGATCTCCTGTCGTCTCAAACTGGTCGCCAGTGCGCCGGCACGGTTTCTGGCTCGCATTGCGTCAAACTCTTCAGACATCTCTAGAAATAAGTGGAAAAATCTATCTCTATTATCCTTTTGTTGATTCGGTCACTTGGGTTTGGATCGCATCAAGGTCACTGCAGAATCGCACTTTGTGAATGTCGTACCCTTCAATTAAGGTGGCTGGTTAGCCGACTTAGATTTGAAATATTGAACTGTCGAATTTTCCGAGATTTCGGAGGATATCACCAAAACTTGCCTCGGCGATTCGTTCAAGGACATTTCACTGTTTACTAGAGCAAAAAATATTAATAAAAATTATAAATTAAAATTTACGTCTTATTTGTCTTAAGCGACGTTTTAGGAAAGTAATTTCAAAATAACGTCCGCTTTATACGTAAAAATATAACATTAAATTATAGACATTAAAAATAAATATTATTTGTTGTTCGAAATAAAAATTATCTGTCTAACAAAAGATACTTCAGTCATACAATCTGAGATAGTCAGCATGTTTAATTTGACCTCACTGTGATCAAATTTCTTTTGGACGATTTTTTTGTGATTCCTTGTATTTTTTTTTAGACCTACCCTGTAAGTTTATAAACACGTTTAGAGCGGTTTTTCGAGAACAAACCGATAATTCGTGAAAAACCGAATAATACCGAAATCGAAAGAAGCGCTATTGCAGATGAACGCACAGTAAATAGGTTATTGAATCCAAATATCGAGATCGTATGTGCCTATCGCTTATCTCAAATCCGTTTACGCAGATCATAAAACGCGCCATAGTTATTCTGACGTTCGGTTTTATAGGAGTGATGTGCGCTTATTAGGGGGCTTGTTTTCGACTAATTTCTTGATAAACTGGCAAAATGGTATTTGAAAACTATTATAAATTAAATAATAGTCATCTCAAAATCTTATGTACACTGTTGTAATCTGATACAATCAACTACGCCTTTCACACTGGCAACCTTGAATGACTGCCCAAAAAGCTTTCTCTCTACAATTTTATATATGATTTTCTAATTTGTTTGTGTCATATCCTGACACACTATCACAAAAATACTAATCTCTTTAGTTTTTCGAAATTATGCTCTGATGGCGGACAATTTTTTTTGGCATTTTTTGCTGATCAAATTTCGCATTATCTGTCAACCAAGTTGTGATATGGTTCTATTGTTTTTATATGTGCCTTCTTCGGAGTCTGACTAACAAAAATCTACAAAATGATTAATTTTGGGAGTGAATGTTTAAGTTTTTTTTTTGTGGGCTATTCAAGCGTCCTAGGACAATATTGAGTTTACACGATTTGATATTAGCCTTCACAAAAAATTTAAAGCTATCTCCTCCTCCAAAATTTCATCATTTTCTTAAGTATTGTATTCAATTAAATTGTTGTTGAAATTGTTTGATGCTTAGCTCAAAATAATATTTAGTTTTTTTATACCACCTAACGACAAAGCGCGTCTGATTAACTTAAAACGGCTCCTCTTAGCGCACCCATCCTTAAACGCATTAGATGTTGTGAAAAATAAGTGAACAATTCGAAGGCCCCTGTTCTCTTGATTCCAAAAGATTTCTATTTGTTCACTTATTTTTATTCTCATAATTAATTCTGTTTACCACCATACAATAACTATTGCGGCTTTTGCTTCACAATAGGTCTGTACCCGTTTTTGTGGCGATTCCTGGCACTTAGGAATTCGTGAATTTATTTTGCGTCTCGCCTATTTCGACGAAGTGAAATAAGGTCGTCATGTTTGATAAAAATATAAAATTTGGTGTTAGAGGTTTGCGAAAATTTCATTTTTGCATCGGATTATTTTTCAAATGCGACGTAACGATGTAAAAAACTGTGCTATATGAGCATTGACGATAATGCCTATGTTATTTGACCTACCAAACGGTGTCAAATCACAAAATTTGAGCAGGTATTTTTTTAATTGAAACTGAATCATTTTTTAAGATTTCGCTCAGAAAATTATCTATTCATATCAATCATATTTTTAATACAGTTTTGATAACCGTTTCGCAATTATTTTTTGGTCAATTTCCAGCTGAATGATATCTTTTTCTTTATTATTACCTGAGAATTATCGTTCTGGAGAAGGATAAATGAGGTATTAAACGGACGGGTTTCACTAGTGGATTTTGTGCTTAAAAAGGTCATTGGCATCATTCAAATTATTCCGTTAAACGCCCCCCCCTGTACGGACAGTTTTCATTCCCTATTACTGCATCTTTTTAAATGCACGCTTGCTAGACTTTAAAACAAACTTCTCGTAAACCCTGTTCCGTTTAAACACTCTACCTGTACGATTTAAACGATTAAATTGAAATAAAATTTGTAGTTTTCAATCCTTTCATTATTCTGATTAACAATTATTCGAAACCCCCAAACCCTAGGTGTTTCATGTAGCTTCACGTTATTTTGTGTATAGAGACCAATATCACGTCCAATTCCTGGTTGTTTTAGACACGATTATATATGGGGACCCAAACCCCTCCTAAGTTTTCTATTGGGCTGCCACGTTGTAGGGACTTACTAAATATGTGTTTCCCTATTTTTTCTGCACGGTTTGATTAAATCGTACTCTTTAACGATTTCTTCATCTCCGCACGCGTAAACCGTCTTATTACGCTTTTCTCCTCCTTCCGCATTCTTTCCGTGATGGAACATCCATCTCTTCCTCTCAATTTGCGGCAGGACTTCAAGCACCATCAGCATTTGTATAGCCAAAACTTCCTCTCACCCTGTGAAATCCAAAATTCTTACGAATATTTTTTTTAGCGCGCTGGTCACACGAAATCTGAGATCAAAATTATATTGGGCTATTTTCTTATACGGGTCAAACCTGCATATTTTATGTGTTTTGAATCAATTTATTGGTATTTTCAGTGATCTCACTACCCTCAAAATAACTTTCTAGAAGTAGCCTTTGTTGTGGCAATTTGATTTGTGAGTTTGATAGCCTTAGTTTTTATCGAACTATATATTCCTAAAGAAGCGGATTGATTTTCTGTGTTTCTCCCTTTTTTTACCCGACGTTAGGACAGATGGTTTTAATTTCAATCAAATTGTACGCTATGTTATTTTTTGATTTCCGTCTTCATTATATTTCCTTTTTTTTGTATGCGAATATAATTGGTTTTATATCAAATTTATTATTTTTGATTTAAATATTATTAAATAAACTTTATTATTTAGTTAATAACTCTGAGCACACTCTAATATGCTCTTTTTCACGTACCGGTATACGATGCGGCAGAAATAAATGTTTTTTACATCTGCCGCTTTTCACCCTCGTGGCGCTCAATCGTCTGTGGGTAAAAAGGGGAAATCGAGAAACTTACCCTGGTGATATTTCTGAAATCATTGATTTTGCTCAGATAAGAAATTTAATTTTGAATAAATAATTTTAAAAATATTGCGATAAATTCGTTGTTTTTTATTTCTGTATAAACGTATGTATTTTTCCAAAGTCATATTCCGCTAAAATTTGCATCAGCTACCCCTTATACAGTTAATAAGCTACCTCTGTTCTGGCTTTAATTCTAGTTTGGTTATGTAAGGGCAATCTTAGTAGGGCTAACTTTAGCCGATGGAATGTCAACTGAACTGTCTCGTTTTGTAATGTGGAGTGTTTTTCTTCTGAATATAAAGTAAAACTATTATTTTTCATAAAAACCATTACAGGGGGGGCATATCGCCGAATTTGCTGCCGAAAACTCTACGCTGATTCTTGGCAAATAACTTCCTGCATATATTCAAAGTGATGTCCTTAAATGACCCGAAAAAGAACTCATTGATACCGTCTTATTGATACAATTGTATTAGATTAAAACTTCTGTGCCGTTAGTTTTTAAGAGCTCCGACTTCAAGCAACTTTGGGAAACGATTCTCGAAATTGTCTTAATCTCCACCTATCGCAATCAAATTTTTATTACGGAAGTTAGCGGTTAATAAAATCTACGTCCGTTATTTGAATTCACGGGTTTTCAAATACCGGAACGCCAGAAAACCTGCATCCACTTTAAAAAAAAAACCTATATATAAAACGCAATTTAGAAAATGATACAATTTGGGAAATGAAAAACAATTCAGAAAAGTTGAAAAGTATGACAGGAATTTGGAAAATTTTAATACTGAAACAATGTTTCCATATTCTCCTTATCGCCATTCCAAATTTAATTAAAATTTTTATCGAATTTTTTTAAATTATTTTTGAAAACCATAATTTTTCCCAAAAAAATATGAAGACTTTTTTTCTCGTTCACCAGAATTTTCGGGTCAAATGTACCTTATTTTTCTAAAAAAATTTTGAAAAGACCTTTTTTTTACTCTACTCCCATATTTTTATGAAAAGAGTGGAATTTGGAAGGAAAAACATTGAAGTTTGCCATATTTCCTTTAATGGACGCGACCAAATCAAAAGCGTAGGTTGTCCAATTTCTGCCATATTTCCTTATAGACGTTAAACCCACAGTATATTTTTAAGTGTTTTTAATTAGATAAAAAAAACCAATGCAAAAATACCCCGCCGTTCTTAAATTAACTACTAGTAAATTTTTTAGAAAAAATAAATTTTAGATCGCGACCCTATTTTAAATAATAATTTAGAAAAATAACAAAATTTCACCAGTGAAATTATTCCATATCAAAGTTTTATAAATTTAATACATCTCTTGAGTAGACTGGCACCTAAGTCGGACCAAAACGGAAAACAGAGACATATGAGAAAAAAATGAAGGTATGCCAATATTGAATCATTTTTGATTTTAAATGCAAAAAAAATAGTTCCAAAAATTTTGACAAAATTCTAGAAAATTTCAAATTTTTGGAATCTAAAATTTTTTGACCGGAAATGGCGTCATATGGTATCAAAATTATCTCCGAAAATTCTAAGCATTATTGAAAAAAAAAAAAATGGAGAAAATAATCTTTGCATTTACATTTCAAAAATTCAAATTTGAGTTTTGAACATGAGTCATACTAATGGCCGATTTGAACCGAAGTGCTTGTCATAATATGTTCCGCACAACGATTTCTAAAAGAAAATGTTCATAGAGCTTTTGTAATTTGATGGAATCTGACAACAAAACCTCGTTCGCTTTCAGGTTGAAATTTCAAATTCCCTTATTATATATCATGAGTTAAGGGACCTCAGCTGGGGACTCGATTTGTAAAAATACCCAATTTCACCATTTTTCGTATCTAGGGTGAATCGATATCAGGGAAATCGAAAAAGACCTTTAAAAATTTAAAATATGACCACAAAACTGCCGCTAGAAGCAAATTATTCAAATTTTAGCATTTTTTCAGAGTCAACAAATTTTTGACGAAATTGTCGTTTCTAAGGTAATCAATACAGGGAAATCGGAAATAACCTTTAAAAATTTCAAAAATGACCACAATAATACCGCTAGGATGACAAATAACAAAATTTTAGGGCATTTTTCAGATCAACAATTTTGACAAAATTTTCTTTCTAGGTTAAAACGATATCAGCGAAATCGAAAAATGACCTTTAAAAATTTCAAAAATGACCACAACTGCCGCTAGAGAGCAAATTATCAAAATTTTAGCATTCTTTCAGAGTCAACAATTTTGACGAAATTTCCTTTCTAGGGTGAATCATATCAGGAAATCGAAAATGACCTTAAAAATTTCCAAAAAGACCACAAATGCCGCTAGAGAGCAAATTATCAAAAAATCCACACATTTGCAATACAAGATGTAAACAAAAATTATAATAGATGCTTTTTGCAAAGTAAACGAAAACAATTATATTTGGGTACGTATTTATTTCAAGTGTTCTAACATACGTAAAAGCAGGAATGAAAAATATTTGAAGTAAATGCAGATTACTGTAGACTCTTGACAACTAAGATATTCGAGAAATTGCTCTTAATAAATGAATCACAAGTAAATGTTTTAGATGAAATGAATCGCCAAATAGATAAAACTATACAAATGTTTCAACTAAATGCAGTTCTGTAGAAGACATATAACCAATTGATATATATATTCTCCGGAAAACGTTCAATTAAGTGACAAGAATTGAAATAAATATTTTGTATAAAAGGCAGCTTGAACTTTAGAGCAATTAAACAATTTTCATTTTATATTCCTGAAAGAATCGCATAAAATGACACAAATGAGATAAATTTTCTGATAACGAAAGGTTGAACTGTTAAGTGATCTGACCAATTTGATTTAGAATGCTTAATAGTTGAGAATTCGCAAAAATGACATAACTAGATAAAAATGTTATGAAGTAAATGCAGTTGATTGAAAAGCGTTGAAAATAACAGGCTAATAATATAAGAGCACGGTGTGCGATAAAAAGACGACTATTTTCGCGACCTTTTTCATTGAGAGGTGACTGACACCAAAAGTGGTCCACAGGGAAAAGACGATTGTCAAGAAGAGTCGATCATAAGTTTATCACGGAGAAATCGGAAAACTCCATTTATATATGATGTCGATAGCCTATGTCTTGATAGTAAATTGATCTCGACATATACGAAAGCTGCGTAAAAAAATTCTTCAGTTCTCCAGGAGTAATTGAATGCTTAGTGAGACATGACGCTCAAAAATAATAAATAAATATTTAATTAAATCATAAAAAATATTAAAATTAACCGATTGCTAATAATTAATAATAAATTAAATTAACTTATAAATTCATTAATAAATCAAGCTTCAACTCTTTTTTAACGGGCTTTAAAATTCCATAAAAAAACCATTTTTGTCCACTAGCGGACCTTTTAGTACATTCATTCACCAATATATTGAACAAAAAAGCCGTCTCTTAAAGACATTGGCGATTTTTCCAGCGGAGCGCGTCCTTTTAAACTTCATATTAACAACTTTTCTGCCGCTAAAAAGTCCTGCCCCTTCAGTCTATTTTAAATTCATAAGAATAAAAATGGCCAAACATAATCAATGCAATAAGCCCAATGAAATAAATATTAAAATTTAACTTTTGATATTTCTTATTTCAAACCGTCAAAGCGTTTATATATTACAGTAAAGTCGTTTAGTAGGCGATCTGATCTCGGCGGTTGCGTCCGTAAACGAACCTTGCCAAACTTCCGCAACATTCGTCCTTATAACAATCTGGCAAACTTTTGAAATAAAAGCCGTTTTAAGTTTCCGTCCTACTAAACAAACTCTACTAGAGAAATCTTGTTAGGGTGGTCCTATAGGCAGCCAATCTTTTACTGAAAATTATTTGACTGGATTTTAAATTTTTGATCTCCACGTTAGATTGTTTAATATATAAAGAAATAAAAATTTGAAAAAATTTAACATTCTGAATTTTTTTCATAAAATTTGAAACCAAGCTTATTTTGATAATAGTTCTAAGCAAGTCGTATCTTTTGAACTAAAAGAGCTAGAGTCTGATTTTATGATTTTTGAACTTCAACTGCTTTTTTAGTCATATTAACTCAAAAATCGTAAAGAAGATACCAAAAAATTTTTCGAAAAAATATTAAAATTTTTCAGAAGGGTCGAAATAAAAAATCTTTTCTCTCTAGCCTTCGAACGTTGAATATTTGTCATATTTATAATACCGTTTCCAAAAACATTCAACTTACGAATCGTTTGGTCTTAAAAAAAACACTGAATGGGACGAAATGGATGTCAAAAAATAAATTTCAAATCTACTCTGCGGAATTAAAAATGAAATCGTAAAATCAGCCAAAACAGTTTTGTAAACAATTATTACGAAAAACTATAGGGCACGAAAAAAATAATTTGCCATGTAGTAGCATGAAAAAAAAAAATATCACTTTCCCTGGCCAAAATAGCAAAAAACGGTCCTTTTCGCCAGGCTTGATACCTTTTTAGTAAGAAAATTAAAAAAAAGGCAAAACAAGTTTTTTCCGTCTTTGAATTCGCAGATAATGTCAATTTTGAACAAATTTCCTAAATAGACGAAAAAAAAATTACACTTTTCTAGAATTTTTTTGCTCCTGGTAACCTCATTTACCGTTGTCAAACATGCTTATCTCCAAAAGATGGGATTCAAAAACGTCATCCAAGATTACAACTAACTTATCAGAAGTTTTATCACTTCCTATGTCATGGCCGAAAAATAAGCAATTCAAAAAGTCCATTGGCCTATAGAACCCCCTTAAGTAAATAAAGGTCCAGTTAAATAAAACTTTATCCCCCTGGAGCAGAAATTGAGAAAAAAATCACGGAAAAATTAAAAAAATCATTAATCGTCCTAATTAGCCAATTAAATGTGCCGTGTCCTAGTGAACATTTCATATGCCTTGAAAAACGCCAACGATAAACCATTTACCGAAAAAAATTACCAAAAAACGCCAGGAGGGGCTTCTATGATAGATTTTTTCGTAAAATATCATTCCCCGAACCTTTAAAAAACATATAAAATTGTCACTAAGACACGAGCACATTGTACTTTGGCTATTAGGACGATTAAATGAATTTTACTTTTTTTCCTGGTTATTTTTCTCATGTTCTCAATTCTGCCTTGCGGCGCCAAAAAGTTTATTTTTTCTCCGATTAAGTATCCGACGCGTCTGTTCTGAATGTGCTTTTGAAATTTCAGAACCTTGAATGTCTGGCCAATTAAATTTTAAATTAATAAAATTCGATACAAACTTTGTATACAAAAAGTCAATTTTTACTGAGAATAATTTTGTGAGCGTTTTCCAAATTCTGCATGCTTAGAATGGGGAGAAATAGAGACTTAATGAATATCGGAATTGCTTAAAACGCTAAGAAAAAAAACTTTTTTCAATTGTTGTTTTACGTTTGGCCATTTTAGACCACCAAGGAAGTTAAAATTTTAAATGTTTTATGCTGTTGCTGCTCAAACTAACCAGGAAACAGAATGCGGTACTCACTAATTAATTAATGCAGATGATCATCTCACTCCAGTGTAATTAACAGATGACGTCATTTAAAATGAGGTAATACAATAAATCTGGCTCGTGTTCCCAAATTGTCAAGATAAACCCTTAAATATAAATTAATTAAAAATCCGTATGACTATAATATTTGCAAATAAACATGATATTCTTTACATAAAATATGTAGACACGAAACCCTTAAATATCAGAAATCGTTGTGCGGAAAATTTTCCAAAAAACTAACTTCCGGTCTAAATTTGATTTTTTTTTGACCAACGATATCTCAGTTTTCTAATTTTGGACGCCTTAGGGTTAAAAAGTTCGATTGGCTAATGTAATTTTTGCTCCCTGTAAGTAAGGTATCATAGGAAAAATAAAAAAAATTAAACAATTGTCACATTTTTTTCGAACCCCAAATAGTTAGGTGACAGTCTACTGCTGAGGGTAAAGTATTCCTGACAAACAAAAAAATTTGAACGTACGGTAAATATTTTTTGACTATGTTTGAAATAAAATCATGAATTAAAAAGAATATATTTCAAATTTTCACAAAGGAAAGTGTTCTAAATTGACAGACCGTTTTGAAAATATTGCCCTTTCAATAAGGTCGTTTTTTTAGGTGCGGCCACTGATGATTTCGACTGGGACTAGACAAGATAGCGACAAATGTTTCTGCATGTGAAACCTTGGAAAAAAATATGAGGGTAGAAAAATTTTTGGCTTCCTAGGTTGAGCACGTGACCAGAAATCAGTCATCGAAATTGCTCAAAATGACCTACAAAAATTTTTTTTTGCGAATTACGGTGAACCGGTAATCACCGGAAAAAAAAAATTCTACCCCTACAAATTCGGTAAATTCAGAAGCAAAAAAACAGTTTGTCGCTATCTAGTCTGTTCTCTCGAAACATATACGCCTCGTATAATTTTTTTAGGTTAACCCACCCTATCATGACGATTACGGGAAAACATAGGTGAATATCGAGAAAACGGTTTTTTTGCATTCACTGACAACAAAAAAAGATAAAATGGAGAAAATTTCTTCTTTTTCATCGGACTACCGGTTCAACCGGAACCGGAGATTTATTATATAGTATATTTTAGTATAAATTCGAGAAAAAAATATCGAAAACTCGTAATTTCTTTCAGGAATTCAATCAAAAAATATAGTTCAAAGCGAAAATTGTTGACAATACTAATATAAAAAATGAAATTAACAATAAAAATTTAACTGTCCCGACTGATTTTAAGAAAAAAAAATCTTGCCCATCGAGATTCGAAACCTACCAAAAATTACATTCCGGTTTAATAGTCCCGGTAAATCAAATCAACTGATAAAAAGTCTCTATTGAGGCGTTTTTTTGCAGCTGAACTGCAAAAAAACCATTTCCTCGTATCAGCATGGTTTTCCCGTAATCGTAGCATGGACCAGGGGGGTTAAAACTGTAGAAAATGTAGGAACCACCATACCCTTAACCTAAAAAAAATTACCTTTAATTACCCACCTAAAAACAAAAACGACCTAAGCTTGAAATTTATATCGAAAATTGTAGGCATAATTTACAGGTTACTTTTGTGAAATAATGATAGGCAATTTCAAAAACAGGTTTGCGTTTTTAACCACTTTTCCAGTCAAATTTTGAACAAAATATCGAGGAAATGTGTATCCTCAAAAATAAAGGACGCTTACTTTAGTTTAGATTCATTATTTTCAGTTGGACTCCCGGGCAAAAATTTGACCGAGTTTGTCCTCTCTGCATTATTTTGCGATTCGGCAGGATGTTGGGGTTCATCCAAAAGAGGTACTTCATCCTCGTCTCTGATTGGTTCCTTATTTTGCTCGATATTATTTTGTGCTTCCGATTCTTGTTGATCGGCTTCCCGATTCCGCTGTTTTGCTTTTATTAAAGCCTCCTCTTTCCTGCGTTTCATATCTTCAGGCCCGGGAGTTTGATTTAGGGGTCCTCTGACGAAGTGGTCCACATTGTCTTCCATGGGATCGGGTTCTTCTGTGAATCGGACCTAAAAGTATAATTTATAAATATATGAACAAAGTTCCAAATTTCAACTATTGATATCTCACAAGTTTTTTAACCCTTCTGAGCACAGAGCCAATATATTGGCTCAAGCATACCTAAAATCACCCAAAAAAGGCAAAAAAAAGAACACATAATAAAAAATTTAGCTGCGGTTCCAAAAATATAATTAATTTTATTTTGGATTTTGGTTCAAATTTTACGGGGGATATATTTTTTAGGATTTTTCGCCTATTTTTAACTTCCGGGGAAATATTTCTGTACTAGACATCAAATACAAATGAGCCAGTTTTTAAGAAAATGTTTTGTGCATTGAATAGCATTTGAAAAGAAAATTTATTGGTATCTAGCGACCCATATTTTTATTGAAATTTCAAAATTTTCAATTTAAGTATTTTAACCTAAAAATAATAAAAGAACTGTGAACTTTTTTTATATGCTCACAAGGGTTAAATGGCATCACTCTACTCATGATGATTACGGGAAAACATAGATTATATCAAGATCCAGTTTTTTGTATTCAACTGCCAACTAAAAAATCTCAATCAAGAAATTTTGTTAATTTCATTTGACATCCGGTTCACCGGATATAAACCGGAATGTATTTTTTTGGCAGGTTCAAATCTCGGTGCACCCAAGTTTTTTTTCTTGACATCAGCCGGAATCTAAAATGTATACAAAGGTTCAATTTTTCTAGAATGGCATTTCATTTCGGTTACATCGGTACTGGTATAAAATAGGATCCCTAGGCCCGGAATCTGGTTTAGAACATCATTTACCGGTATGGTCTTCGAGGAAATTGACTGAATAGGGTGGGCCCCATTTTAAAAAAGCTACCCAAGTACTTCTCTCTCAAATTAAGTTTTTACCTCTGGAATTTTTGGATCTGGTGGTTTAAGATCCTTGTGCTGAAAACGATTTAACTCGCTGGGAATTGGTACCACCCCCTAAGTGGTGTTCTATGTGGGGCCTTCGCCCACGTTAGGGGGAGACCCCCTAAAACCCCCAAATTGTAATGCGATGTTTAGGACAAACGATTATATGGGGGGGAAACCCCCCAAAACCCCCCTAAGTGTGTTCTATTGGGGCTTCGCCACCGTTAGGGAGGCCCTTAAAACCCCCAAATTGTCATTGGATGTTTAGGAACACGATTATAGGGGGGGAAAACCCCCCAAACCCCCCTAGTTGTTCTAATGTGGGCTTCGCCCACGTTAGGGGACGGCCAACCCCACCAAATTGTTAATGGATGTTTAGGACACGATTATATGGGGGAGAAACCCCCCAAACCCCCCTAAGGTGTTCTAAAGTGGCTTTTTCGCCCACGTAGGGGGCAGAACCCCCTAAACCCCCCAAATTTGGTATGGATTGTTTAGGACACGATATATGGGGGAATACCCCCAAAACCCCCTAAAGTGTGTTCTATGTGGGCTTCGCCGCACGTTAGGTGGGAAGCCCCCTAAAACCCCCCAAATTGTAAATGGATGTTTAGGACACGAATTATATGGGGGGGAAAGCCCCCCAAAACCCGCCGTCTACGTGTGTTCTATGTGGGCTTCGCCCCACGTTGAGGGGAGGACCCCCTAAAACCCCCCAAAATTGTATGGTATGTTTAGGCGACGATTATATGGGGGGAAACCCCCCAACCCCCCTAAGTGTGTTTCTATGTGGGCTTCAGCCCACGTTAGGTGGGAGACCCCCTAAAATCCCCAAATTGTTATGGTATGTTTTAGGCACGATTATATGGGGGGAAACCCCCCAAACCCCCCTAGTGTGTTTTGTGGGCTTCCGCCCCGTTAGAGGAGACGCCCCTAAAAACCACCCCAAATTGGATGGTTGTTAGGGACGGATTATATGGGGGGGAACCACCCCAACCCCCTAATGTGTTCTATGTCGGCTTCGCCCACGTTGGGGGGAACCCCTAAATCCCCCCCCAAATTGTATGGTATGTTTAGGACACGCATTATATGGGGGGGAAACACCCCCAAACCCCCCTAAGTGTGTTCTATGTGGGCTTCGCAACGTAGGGGATGACCCCTAAACCCCCAAATTGTATGGATGTTTAGGAACACGATTAAATATGGGGGGGGAAACCTGTCCCAAACACCAACGTAACCGTATTGGTTCTAGAATTGGCTCGAATTAGGGTGGGGCCCCGCATTTTAAAAACACCCAAAACTCTCAAATTAATACTGGAATTGTTTGGATGGTTTTAACCGAATTTTGGCTGCTGGGAAAGATTAACTGCTGCCCATTGACCCCCTCCTAGTGTGTTCTTAATGTGGGGCTTCGCCCACGTGTAGGGGAGACCCCTAAAACCCCCCAAAATTTTGTAGGATGTTTTAGGCACGAATTATATGGGGGGAAAACCCCCCAACCCCCCTAAGTGTGTTCATGTGGGGCTTCGCCCACGTTAGGGAGACCCCCTAAAACCCCCCAAATTGTTATGGTGTTTAGGGCAACGATTATATGGGGGGGAAACCCCCCAAACCCCCTTAAGTGTGTTCTCCAAATTTGTTCCCCCGGATTTTGGGGGTTAAGATCTGCGCGCAAACGACCCCATTTACTGCTGGATGTAGACACTGATATGGGACCACCCAACCCTAAGTGGTTCTATGTGGGCTTCGCCCACGTTAGGGGGAGACCCCCTAAAACCCCCAATTGTATGGTAGTTTAGGGGACCACGCAATTATATGGGGGGAAACCCCCCAAACCCCCCTAAGTGTGTTCTCATGTGGGCTCGCCCACGTAGGGGGAGACCCCCTAAACCCCCAAATTGTATGGATTGGTTTAGGACACGGATTAATATGGGGGGGAAACCCACACCAAACACCCCCTAAGTGTGTTCTATGTGGGCTTTCGCCCACGTTAGGGGAGACCCCCTAAAACCCCCCAAATTGTTTAGGTTTGTTTAGGGCGACGAATTATATGGGGGGAAACCCCCCAAACCCCCAAAGTGTGTTCTCATCTGCTCAAGTTTTTTCCTCGCATCTTGGGATCTCTTTAAATCCCATTGTAATTGATTTAGGCACAACGATTATTACTGTGGGAGAACCCCCCACCCCTAAGTGTGTTCTATGTGCTTCGCCACGTTAGGGGAGCCCCCTAAAACCCCCCAAATTGTATGGATGTTTAGGCACGATATAATATGGGGGGCAAACCCCCCAAACCCCCCTAGTTGGTTCTATTGTGGGCTTCGGCCAACGTTAGGGGGAGACCCCCCTAAAACCCCCCAAATTGGTATGGTATGGTTTAGGGCACGATTATCATGGGGGGAAAACCCCCCAACCCAATTCCCTCCAAACAAGTATCTAAGGTCGTGTTTAAATCTTTTGCTTGGAAAACTTTATGCTGGATTGACACCCAACGGGCTTGTGGGCTGCCCACGGTTAGGCGGGAGACCCCCTAAAACCCCCAAAATGTATTGGTAATGGTTAGGGAAACAATTATATGGGGGGGAAACCCCCCAAACCCCCTAAGTGGTGTTCTATGTGGGCTTTTCGCCCACGTTAGGGGGAGGCCCCCTTAAAACCCCCCAAAATTGTATGGTGGTTTTAGGGCATCGATTATATGGGGGGAAAACCCCCCACAAACCCCCCTAAGTGTGTTCTATGTGGGCTTCGCCCACGTTAGGGGGAGACCCCCTAAACCCCCCAATTGTATGGTGTTTAGGGCACGATTTAATGGGGGAAACCCCCCAAACCCCCCTAAAGTGAGTGTTCTATGTGGGCTTCGCCACGTTAGGGCGAGACCCCCTAAAACCCCCCGAAATTGTATGGATGTTTAGACACCGGATTATATGGGGGGGAAAACCGCCCCAACCCCCAGTGTGTTCTATGTGGGCTTCGGCCCCACGTTAGGGGAGACCCCCTAAAACCCCAAAATCTGTATGGATGTTAGACAACGATTAATGGGGGGGAAACCCCCCAAACCCTAAGTGTTCTATGTGGGCTTCGCCCAACGTTAGGGGAGACCCCTAAAACCCCCAATTGTTAGATGTTTAGACACGATTAATCATGGGGGGGAAACCCCCCAAACCCCCCTAAGTGTGTTCGATGTGGGCTTCGCCCACGGTTAGGGGAGACCCCCCTAAAACCCCCCAAAATGTAATGGATGTTTAGACACGATCATATGGGGGGGGAAACCCCCCAAAACCCCCCTAAGTGTGTTTCTATGTGGGCTTCGCCACGTAGGGGGAGACCCCCATCTAAAACCCCCCAAATTGTATGGATGTTTAGGACACGATTATATGGGGGGAAACCCCCAAAACCCCCCTAAGTGTGTTTATGTGGGCTTCGCCCACGTTAGGGGAGACCCCCTTAAAACCCCCCAAATTGTTTGTTAGGCACGATTAAGTTTTTATGGATTGGATGGTGTTAAGACTCGCTTGCTTCTCTGATTACCCCCCACTAAGTGTGTTCTATGTGGGCTTGCCACGTTAGGGGGAGACCCTCTAAAACCCCCCAATTGTATGGATTGTTTAAGGAACACATTATAAGGGGGGAAACCCCCCAAACCCCCCTAAGTGTGTTTTATGTGGGCTTCGCCCACGTTAAGGGGGAGACCCTAAAACCCCCCAAAATTGTATGGATGTTTTAGAACACGATTAAGTTTTTACCCTCTTGGATTTTTGGATCTTGGTGTTTTAAAGACATCTTGTCTGCTTGGAAACGATTTTACTGCTGGGATTGGTCACCAATCTGGATTTTGAGATTTTTTGGCTGTGGTAAATAGAAAAAAGTCAGGACAGTTTTTGGTTCCGGATTTTGTATTCAATTGTTTCTTCCTGGAATGGTTAAAAGAGGCTGGTGCTAAACATGGATCGGGCTATTTGAAACTTTGACAGTCCGATAAATTTAAATTTCAAAAAAATATTAGACCCAAAAAAATTGCTGATATTTTTTAAACAAAAAAAAATAATCCTTGAAAAATTTTTTACTTGAGTTATGAATCATTAACTTATGAGTTAAGTCCGATCCCTAGTTGATTTGCACTGAGCCAAACGGCTTTTATGTCTAATTTTAATAGTGGTTGTCTGGTAGCCAATCAGTCGATTTCCCAGCCACGTCTAGGTTTGGATACTGCGGACAGGTCACCGATTGACGAAGGAAAGTTTCCGAAAGCTGATTTTCTTCGAGACAAAACAACATTCGCTAGTTTTTTCATTTCGACGATCTTAGGGTTAAGGCATCCAAGCGGTTTCGACCAACATTGGTAGACAGAAAGCTATAAAATACCATAACTAAAATTAAAATTAGACCATGATATTTTAGTTTTTATTCTCAAAATTAGTTTTAATATCTCAAAACGTTAGAAACATTCAAATTATCAATTACACGCTATCCTTTATGGTTTTTGAACCGAGATGTCCTGCACGAGATGTCCTACCCCCGCGCTGCACGAGAGGTGTTTCAAGAACAACCACATATACTATGTGACTTAGCATAGGGTGCGCAGCGGTCAAAATTCTAAGTTTAAAATTAAAAATGATTAAATAAAAAAATGATTTTCCATCTTACAAAGTGTTCCGCCTACGCATTTTTTTTGTCAAAATGACCAAAATTTTTCGAAAATTTGATTTTTTTTCCAAAAAAAATTTTATTCAGAAAATAGCAAATTTTTATGTGAGTTACGATCCTTGCACAAGAAAACTAAAAAAATTGAGCTGATATGCTCAAAAACGAAATTTAGTGCTGAACATGAGAGTTTTTGAAACTCACCTTTCTGAACAACTTTTAGATGTCCCATAAATTTTGTTTTTGCTCGAATCGATCTTTTTGGTGGATTACCCCCCCCAATAGCAAATTAAATGTTTATGAACAGTTTTATCTTGTTTCCATCTGTTTAACTGCAGTCAAACAAAATGCAATCCAAATAATGCATTTCCGTTCTGATAGAAAATTTCTAGAACTCACCAAAATTCTTGAAATTTAAAAATAAGGGAACTATTCGGGGGGTGCTGTCCGATATTTCCCGCCGCCAAAATGACCTTCCCATATTTTGGTCTCTGTGTTCTGAAACACGCTTCGTGCAGGTGCGGGGTTAAGGAAGATCCCGATTTCAATTAGGTTTTGCCATATTTCGGCCATTTTCTCATATACGGAATGTTGTTGATAGACAAACATTTTATAAAAATCTCCATATAACCATATCGTTTTTGTCCCACATTATGGACATATTTTAGTTTTGAAAGAATTTCAAAAAAAAACGTAAAGCCTGGCAAAAATTTCTGTTTTGTGCCCGTAGAAAAAAACTGTCACCTTGTAAAATATTTCTATTTTGAGAATCATCTTTTTATCACGATTTATTTTTTGGATTAAGAAAAAACATATGTCCTGAAAATATTTACCTCTTTGAGCTCTCCAATAAGAATTTGGTAATGACGCCAATACGCCATTTTCTGTTAAAATGAGCCGGTGAGAGATACACATTTTCCAATGCCTTCTGTTAATTGTCTGTAAACTTATTCTGATCCACTTTTAGCACTGATAATTTCGTAAGGGCTCCGAACGTGGCTCGGCGGCATTGAGGAAAATTTTCTTTAACGTTAAATCCGTCAAGTTTTGATCCGGCGATTGAATCGGGATATCTCCAAGTTTATTATTTGGCAAATATCAGCTGAACGTGGGTTAAAAATAATTAACGAAAATGTATGAATTGGAAAAAAATTCAAAAAAACAATTTCAGATCTGAAATTTATCTTGCAGTAGGTCAATTAATTGTTGTTTAAATGTTTTGCCAAATTCGACTCATATTACACTTCTTGGATATTGGTTTTTATATTAAAAATGTAAAACCTTATCGAATTATTGGCGTCGTATAATATGACCATATCACATATTGAATATCTTTAATATTTGGGTCATATTACAAAATCTTATATTTTTCAAATATTGGCGTCTATATTAATTATCGAAATCCTTTAATTTGGGTCATATCACAACATCTTATATTTTTCAAATATTTGCGGCGTCATATTTCAACAAATTTTATAACGTTAATATTTTTTTTACTCAATACGATCATATTTTGCTATTAAGGCTCAAAGCGAATTTTCTGATTTTTTTGGGCATTTAAATTCCAAAAAAATCGGTTCTGCAAAAAACTCGCGAACCATTAAAACTTCTAACTATTGTTTTATAGATTCTAAAATTTTAACACCATGGCTATTGATAGGTTCACGAGACCGCGATTGTTCTGAAGTCTATAAGATCATTTGTATCCGAACCAAGTTCTCGAAGTTTTTGACAAAAGTCCAAATTTTTCGGTGGTAAACGAAGCCAATCTTCATTCTCCCGCAAGGTCAAGATATTGCAGGGATCCTAGGTTACACAACTATCTGGTTAAAAGAGCTATCATATTTTCACGGGCTTCGAGACTTTCAAGGGTTTTGAGGTCACCCGAATGTTATCCGGGGAATTCTCCAGGGAGGATGGGCGTTTATGCTTTAAGATGTTGAGACCTCTAAAATGAGCGTCACTTTTTTTGTATAATTTTAACGAAATAAATTTAATAGGGCTTTATAAAAAAGCTTTATAAATGTAGCTTGCCTTTTGAAAGTTTGAAAACTTATTTATTCAAAAAAAAATGGCCAAAGTAAAACCCAAAATAAGCGTTTTTGTTTGTTTTTAAACTTTAAAATTTTTCAAAAAAATATGTTTGCAAAAATTTTTCAAAATGTGCCGCTATTTTCAAAAGCATCTAATTTTTCAAAGAAAATTTTGAAGTTTGAAAAAACAAATAAAAATATGAATTTTATAAAGTTTTAAAAAACAAACAAAAATTGCTTGCTATTTTCGACCAAAAAAAAAAGACTATTAGAAATTTATTTGTTTTCACAAAAATTTACAATTTTTCCTTAATGTTTTTTTTCCTAAATTAAAAATACACTTTTTAAGGGATGCCGATGTTTATTTTAATGCTGATTTAAAATTTTCTTAATTACCATCAAAATAAGCCACATATTATGCTGAATTTGGTAAGAGGATGGCGGAAAAAAATCGAGGTCTCGAGTAAGGCCAAACATTTTTAATATTAATCGGGAATTCGGAGGGGGATATCATTCGTGATAAAATCGAGCTAACCATTGGCGCTAAAAATAAAGTTTATCCAATCAGGTAAAATGATAAGTTTCTACTTTAGTAAACCCGTTTTTTAGTAAGGGACGGATTTAAAAAAACATAAAAATCATAAGACCCTTTTGACAATCTTGATATTATAATCCTGATTCGTCTGATTTTGCGGAAAATTCGGTAATTTTTGGCCTAATATGAGACTATACTACAGAACAACAATGTTAAAAAACTCAATTCGCTCTAATGTTATTTTGACTTCGAAAAATATTTGGTTCGCTATCGGAGCAACATATATTGTCTTGTCGAGGTCAAAATAGCTTGACTTCTGAAGAATTTTTTTTAATATTAATACATCGCTGCATTTTATGGTATTCCGAAATACTAAATCATCTCAGACTTTTTGGTTTAGAAATTACGAATCGTTTTCCTCTATCAATCGTAAGTTAGAGTCGGTGCATCAAAACTCTTCATCTTCAACTTGATATAGACCCCCAGTATGACCGAAGGGGTTAAAATTATAATTTTATGTTGGTCAGCTTTTAAAATCATGAAATGTCATGTTTTGTCAAATTTTGAGAAATGTCGATTTATTCGATTACCTTAATTGTGGGAAATATATCCGTCCCCCAGCGTGGGCCAGTCATTGTCATGACAGACTCAGCTTTTTCAAGTCACAAGTTTAAAAAAAAACTGTTTTGTAAATCTTTGATATTATTCGAATCGAGATAGAGCTCCTGCAGCGTCCTCGGAGTGGCCGATAAATTTCTTCGGAATGTGAGTCAAAATTGGTGCGTTTTTTCAAAAAAAAGGTACAACTCTGCGGTTGCATTTAAAGCCCCCGCCGAAGCATGCTAGAAAATTCATTTTTCTCTATTTTTTGTACTTTCAGTTTTTCTTATATTTTGTCTCCAATTTTTTTTTTTCGAAATTTTTCTTTGGGGTTTAGGAAATTCATGGTTGTCTAATCCTGAAATGTCTGAAAAATAAAATAGATTTTGTTTATTCATTATTCCGCACGAGACAATTTCATAATATATTAATAAATTATTAATGTGTTATTAATTTAATTACATAAGATGAATCTAATCATATCATCCAAATAACACATAAAATGGGTCTATAGTGAAATGTACAAAAGTGAAATATATAAAATTTGAGATTTTTAACATGAACAGGCACAAGAACAAGAGTTCTAGAGCACATAAAATTCCAAATGTTTTGCTGGATCATATGTATTGAGATCAAATTCTTCAAAATGATAAAAAAATATTTTTTGGTGCTACCCAAATGTTTTTGAAAATGCAATACATCATCGAAAAATAAATACAGCTTTTTGGTAACATTTACAAAAATGTTTAGCAAATTTTATATTTTGATTGGGCGATGCATAATAATATATTTTTAATCATTTGAAGAATTCGATCTCAATAATCTGAAATCCACAAACATCCGAAATTTAATTGCTCTAGAACTCTGTTCTGCTTGTTGTATGTTCAAAACCCTCAATTTATACATTTCAACTAATCGACTAGTATTTTTGCACACATAATAACACATAGAAATAGTAAATAATTTGCAACAATACATTCAAAAAGGCCACAAAATAAGTTTATCCCAATTTACTGACAGTTTTTTTCGAAAAAAAAAAATAAAAATAATCATTAAGGGGGTGGGCGTCGTAATGCTGGTACCCGTTTCAATCCCGCCTCATAATAATCTAAGGCAGTTGGAAAAATCTGAGGATACTCGTTTATAGGCCTAGCCTTCGCCTAACGATTCCATATCTTCAAACTTAAACATTGTTCATCACAACCACCAAGGTTGAGGTCTATTCTAGAGCACTAACGGTTTTTTTAAATCTAAGTCTTCTTTTAGGACCCACATACAAAGCGTGCTTCCAAAATTACCACAAAGTAGCGATAAATTTGAGCAACAAAAAAAATGATGAGAAGGAATTTTTTTACCGAAATTTTTTTTCTTCTACGAATCTCACTTAAACGCCGATTTGCCAGTTTTTCGACTTCAAACTCTAATCTTCTTTTAGACGAATGTTTAGAAAGAAGCCCATTTCGAACTAAGGTAGATAAATAATAATAGCGTAAAAATGATGAGAAGAATTTTGAAATAAATTCTAAGAATTCTAGAAAATTGAATGAAAGTGGAACCGGAAAAAAAAGTTCGAAAAAAAAAAAAAGTTCGTCTGATCGAACAAAAGTACACCAATTGAAGCTGAGATTTCACTGATCAAAAGTTGGCTTACAGCTAATCAAAAAATTTTCAACCAAATCAGCGTCAAATTCGATAATTAGGTTAACATTTTTGCTTAATAAATAATGAAATTTTTCTAAGAATTCGATTAAGTACATTTCCGATAATTTTACATGGCATGTATCGTTTTTGAGTCCATTTCACCAATAAAAAAATGTTCATGATCATGGGTAGAAATACCGTTTTATGCGGGTAAGCAAAAAAAATATTCGAATTTTGAAATCTAAGATTTTGTTCTAATTGTTTTGAAAAAAAATAAATTGCCACCCATGAAGATTCCTGGTCAAACTTGTAGTCATAACCGATATTAATGTATCAATAAATTAATTCTATAAAGGGCTCACTCCAAAAAATACCGACGCCCACCCACTTAAACGGTTTTTTCAATTGGTCTATGAAACCAGCTGGAATGACAAGAGAAAGGTATGCAGTTAACCCTCAAATTGGTAAAATACGAATAAAATGGTTGGCTTAATTTTCGAAAAAAATTAAATTTGGTTAGTTTTTAACCGATAACAAAAATAGAAATACTGATTTTTAGTTTAACGAACTGAGTGATTGAAAGCAGATGTTGAAAAACAAATTCAAAAAATATTGTCCGAATTTATTTCAATATATTCAAGAATGTTTAATTTTTATTTCGGTGAATGAGGAAATAAGACCAGGCCTTTAGGGGGCCCAAGCGGTCGTCGCATTTTAGGTTTTTCAATAAGCCAATTGTCGCAAAAAGGCACAATCGTCGGACCAACTTTACCCTCTTTATTGATATATTTAACAAAATGTTTTCATCCTAAAAAAACAATCGAAAGTGACGATGGCTCGATCCATCAAGAACGTGCTGACAAAATTAACGGGACTATGTTTCAAAGTATCTCTCCCTGAGTTTTCAATGGTTCAACAATGATTCATGATTTTATCTAACTGACAGAACCGTGAGCGACAAATATGAAGATTTTGGAAAAATTCTTCAATTTGGCTTCAGTCTCACCAAAAACACAGTATTTGACCCTAATGTTAACCAGGGCCAAAATAAAGTTTTTTGGTGAGTCTGAAGCCAAATCAAAGAATTTTTCCAAAAACTCACCTTGGCGGTCTGCTCACGTTCAGTCCGATTAATTTAAAACATTAATCACTGTTGAACCTTAAAAACTCAGGGAAGAGATACATTTTGAAAAAATAATTTCGTCACTTTTGTGAGCACGTTTCTGATTTGACGAGTCATCCGTTAATTTGGATTATTTTTTAGGATGCAAGATTTTTGTTTAAATATATCAAAAAGAGGGAAAAGTTGGTCCAACAATTTGTACTTGTGCGACAATTGGCTATCGAAAATCCCTTAAAATGCGACGACCACCCCCTTAANGATTTCCTATCCATAAATTTTCCCTGTGTTATGCTATTACAACTAGATAAAAACCATCCCTTTAGAAGCCCGACTAAGACGAATTGGAATTTCTAATGCGATTTAATAATTGAGAAGGCTCTCTAGAATGTGCCAAGGATAGTAGCAAAATTGGGTAGTTGTTTCTGCTGAAATAATATTTTTCTAAATTTGAATTAAATATTCTTTTTATTTGCATCAAAAGACAAATTTACTTAGCCAGCCCTAAAAACGGAAAGAATGATCTCGCTCATAGATTGGTCACGCATTATTAGGATTGTATACTCAACAAACTTTTAAAGTGATAAATTTTAATCTGATCGGTAAACTCAATTACTCAGTTTGAATTCTTGATTATTATTCGAGTGTTTTTGCGATAGGAGTAAAAACTCAAATTGAGATTATTTTTGAAAGTTGACTGGAAATTTGAAATAGAATTTTCAATTTTGAAAAACTTAGTATATCTATTACGCCCCCCGCCGCGGGTTCCTCTGGTCGTTTTACGCCACTTTTTCGGACAACATTTTTATATAATTTGAAAACGACTCATCCGATAATATTTTTTGATAGCTCAAACTGAGCACAAATATATTGTGGTTAATACAATAATAATAAATTGGTCAGAATAGAACCATTTTTTTGTTTTTTCTGTGATCACTGATTTTTTTGATTATCAGTTTTGATTTAAAAAATTTGAAATAATGCCCTGATTTAAACCATTTTTTCAATTTATTTTTCTTTAAATATTTGTGCTCAGTTTGAGCTATCTAAGAACTCAATCGGATAAGTCGTTTTCAAGAGCCTATGTAGAATGTATGTAGAATGTATTTTTGCTCAAAAAGTGGCAAAAAACGGCCAGTAATTAATATGAAATGCGCTAAGGGGAGATAAAAGTTTAGCTAAGCACAAATCGGGTTGTCAGATGCGCACTGGTCTGTGATTAATTCTCCTTAAAAAATACTCGTTTTTCATTGGTCAAAAAACTAGGATTTCATTGATCGAAAAATCGATCGTTTCATCTGAACAAAACGTAGAATTTAACGTTCTTTAGAACAATTAACCGGGGATTTTTTTTAAAAACTGAATCAAGTTCAGACTTATTTAATAATCGATTTCTTTACTTATTATAAAGGCAGTTTTTCTCATCACCAATCAGAAATAAGCAACATTTAAAAAAAAATTACGATTTTTTTACACAATGAATTAAAGCACAAGGCAAAGGTTTGCGACCAACATTCCTGAAAAAATCGGTTCGGACACCGTATAGCTCATATTTTTTCCTACATACATCATAATTTTGTTTTCAGTTTCTCAAATTAAAAAAAATAATTTTTTGAATTCAGAAAGTGAATATCTTTTATTATCCATGAATAGTATTCAGAGAATTACTATGAATAAATACAATTTCAACAATTTACAATCTTCGATCGATCACCCTACCCAAAACGCCCACAGATTATTTTTAATAATCACGAAAAATAACAAATTTAGATTCTTCTCTAGAATAAACTTTGTCGAAAGTGAAATAGAAAGGACAAAACAAATTAATTCTTATTTGACCAGTAGAAGCTTAGAATGACAAAAGTGGCCCAAGGAGGCTTTTGTGTCAAGCCCCTGTGCACAAAAGCTAAGTATTTTATGTTCAAAAGATGCGCTATCACCGTAAACATAAAGCTATTTAGATTTTGATCAAAACCACCCTAAGCGGCAAGTTGGTACTAAAGTTATGTAATAAAAACAGTTTTCCGTACGATTGAAACAAAAACGTTTTACGACTGAATCCTTAATAATTCTGGTCATGAAAAAATTAATAACCCTTTAGAAAGCACATCGATTTCATAAAATATTCATGGCTATAAGGACTAAGACCAGGCTCCAAAAAATAACGATTGTTTTGCAATTTGGATCAAGAGGTGTCCTCGCACATCCATGACCTACGTTTTAGGTCGTGGAATAGGTTGACATGCTTCTTGACCTAAGATTCATAAATAAGTGCTTTTAGGTGTTAAGGGGGTACTGGTCGCTGGAACTGGATTTTCGCGATAAAAAATTGGACATAAAGGGCGTTTTAGGCTACTAGCCAGATAAGTCATCTTGTAGAACTATCTTTCAGCTTGCGGAAATTTTTTTTGTATGCATACATTTCTTCACTAAAATGTGTGCAAACCCCCTTCTTGAATGATCTCAACTAACTTTTCATAACCTCTTCTGAACGGTAGTAAGCTACATTTTAAAATATAAACTCTTATTTGGTGCAACAAATTGGCTCAAGCTATCAAAATATAATATCACGCATTTTGAAAAAAATTGCAGAAAATTTCTTCAGATTTTTTTTCAAAAAATAACTCAAAATGGCTTTCTGAGATATTTTCTACCGTTATTAACCTATGTTTTAGTCTCGACCGGTGGGATTCAATAGTTAACTATGAAAATTAAATTGATATCCATCTACAGGATGCCACATTTTTGCTCCCATTCTTGATTTTCGCACAGTTTACTATACGCCAATCAAAACGTTTAAATTTGGCAAACACGTAGGTGCTTCCCAAATTCAAAAGTTTTGATTCGCGGATAGAAAATTTTGCAAAAATAAAAAACGGAGGCAAAAACGAGACACCCTGTGGGACAAAAAAACAATAGAAAATATAAGTTTCGAATATGCTTTTTTCACATTGAACTTATAAGTTCAAACTCATGTTCAAAGCATAGATTCTAAAGACCCGATCGCGGATTCTTTTCAGGTTAATCTTTACATTATCTCTCATTGACTAAAAAGATAGTTTAACCCGTGTGAGCACAACACCTATATATAGTGACTGCATATTTAAATCATCTAAAATATGCAAAAAAAACCATCGTAGAATTGTCTCCTTCGAATACATTATAAAAGAATTTTGCAAGGATTTCAAAAAGTGACTTATTTTTTTTTTGGAAATTTGTGTCAAATTTTACGGAGGGTTGATTTTTTGAGATTTTTTCCAAATCTTTTACCTCTAAAAAAATTAAATGCGACCTATTGCGTCAATTAAAATTTGAAAAAGCCAGTTTTTAGAAAAGTGTTTTGTCCATGGTTGACACTCAAACAAAGATTAATTGTATACAGGAACAGATATTTTTTTTCAAAAAGTGATATTTCAAATATTTCATTTTAGTATTTCCGAAACTAATAGTTTAATGATGAAAAAATTTAATTCGAGCATTAATATTTGCCACACGCAGTCACGTTGATTAGTATAGTCGGACCCAGAAATATATCAAAGTGTACTTACTGCTTTAGGGGACAATAACCATTTTTTATTGAAAATTGTGATTTTTCATCAAATTTTAACCTATTTAAAACTAATTTTTGATTGATATATTAGAATCAAATCAGACAACCAAACAGTGACATAGGTCAGATCCTTGTGACATCGATTCCAATCCAAAAGATAATTTGTGCAACACACTGTCAGCTTGTATCATGAGATCCTGTCCGTTGCTGCTTATCATGCGGTAAATTTTCTCAGAACTAACATGCAAATTCTAGAAAATCAACATGTCGGAGCAAAATAGTATGCGTTTGAACTCCTTATGCAAGAAAAATGAAAAGTGACTCTAACTACTCTGGGCTTTCTGTAATACGCGGTTGAACAGTCACCTATCTTAGGTGTCGGTTGCCCTTGGCCGGAACTTTTTTTTCTGTGCTCACACGGGTTAAGTGCCATGAATAAATTGTATGCGTTTCAACTTCGTTCTATATTAACATTTACAAAGAGAATACATTAATGTTATCCAACTGAGTTGACTTTTTCCAAATTCTGTCAACTCACCGGGGTAATTTCTATGCGAGCATATTAAGTTCACTCTAATTTGCCTCGCTGAATTGACAGAAGTTAAATATGACTTGCTGATCAATTTACTAAAAATAATATATGGATCACCCGCCCTCAGAGTACAAATCCTAAATATTTGAAAATGCGAAATCTGAGCATTTGATTGGTTGATCATTTCTTAATCTGACCAATGAAATCGGCCTATTCCGCAATCAAGGGTTTTGATTGGGTGCTAATATCTTGCGTTGTTTGTACCATTCAAATATTTAGGATTTGTACTCTGAGGGCGGGTAATCCATATATCATTTATTAAGTACCGTGGAGGTTTCTTAAATTTTTTATTACCTCGACTTTAGGTCCTGGATATAGCCAAAATTCAAAATGTTTCAAATCGAGCTCAAGAGCGCCCCTAGTCAAAATTTAATAATGTGTCTACTTACAAAGGTAATTTCAAAGAGTACACATTAAATTCGCCTGCCTGGGTTGACAAAATTTAAAATATTCCCATGAGTATCATCAATAAAACTCATGGAAAGTTTCCATTGGAAACATTATAAAATTTTTTCAATTCAGACAGACAAAATTAAATTGTATTCAATGAAATTACCCGTTAAAATTGCAGGATTTCGATATATTTATGAATTTTGCAAAATATTTCGATATATTTATGAATCATACCGATTTTAACTTCATTTTACATCTAAAGGTGACGAATGCACTTTCTGAAAATTAACATGTTTCAAAGTTTGCATCAGAAAAATTAAAAAATGAAATCTCATAAATAAACTAATTCACTTCACTTAAAAAATGACTGTTTTTACGTTAATAACGTGTTTATCAGCGTTCAATCAGCACGTTTTAATAATTTTGAAAGTTGCGACTTCTAAGTTAATTATAGAAGACTATAATCAACTTAAAAGTCACAAATTCAATAAGTATTAATTTATCAGAAAAAGTAGCAGAGTGGTTGATTAACTTTTTTTCAGAAAAATAAATTAATTTTCCGTAGCTCAATGACTGTCATATTTTCCATAAATTATTATTACCACAAATTCTATTAGTAATACGAACTGACATTTTTTTTAATATTAACATCAAAACTGCGCAAAAAACAGTAGAATGATGCAGATTTTATTTGCGCCTTGTTTTAATAAATTTTCAAAGAAATCTGAATCATTTGATTTTTAAATTTACCACGGTCAAGAGTTGATATAAATATTTTAAGAATGAGGGAACTTATTGTTGACTTGATGTTTTGTGACAATTTTATCAATGAAGATTAGAAGACTAATTGGATTTGAACTTATAATAATTTATGGTAAATATGACAGCCACAAAGCTCTCGGAAGTTGAACTAAATTTTTCCCAAAAACGTTTATAAACCAACAATAAATAAAAATGTAATATTTGAATCAAAAGTGTAGCTTTTGTTTAGTAAATAGTAATTAATTACAATGCTCTAAAAGTTTTTTTCTAGTTTCTCGAGCTATAGCTCGTACAGTATGTAAAAAAATTGTTCGAGAACAAAAGGTCCAATTTTCTCTGGGTTTAAAGTAATTCTCCTGAAAATTATAGGCTTTGATCCAGAGAAATTTCTCTTGTTGTTCTCGGACATTTTTTTACATACTGTATTGAAACCCACGCGTATCACTTGGTAGAAAAAACGCTGTGATTGGTTGATTTTTTTTCCCTTTGCAATTAAACAATAATTAGGATATTGTAAATTGTATAAATAGCTGAAGCTAAAATTTTTNTTTTTCCTGATGGCGTTGCAGTTATCTTTCAGAATATAATTTTCGAAAAATTTAATTCTAGAATTTTTTTCCTGATCATTAACAACTTCAAAACTCGATATAGCGAAAACCAGATATTAGAAAGATTTTTTAAGTTCTTCTTCGAAATTTTTAGCTGATTATCTTTACGACCTCAAAATATCCGGACCATGAGAGCACTATTTCGAAGCACTTTTTTCAAAATCGCCTCCGGAATTATTTTAGAGATATTTCTGAAGATAACAACGGTCACGATTTTAATTATAAATAGAACATTCAGATTTTTATGTCTCTAGTAATTACCATTCTTATTATGTAGATTTTAAATTAATTCCTCCTTTATTTTTATCAAAATACAAGATTACCCGATTTTGACGTGTGATCCAAACATATTAGGTCAATTAATACATTTAAATTATTTATTAATTATCTCACGAAACACCTTAATTATCTGTTTGAATCATCTAAACCAACTGTTAAGTATCTAAGTACAAAAATACAGTATGTATTTTTTTTATTGTCGAACAGAATCTCAGATATCCGGGAGAATCGTCTATAATTTAGGGAGAATTCTCCCGGACACTTGAGATTCTGTTCGACACTAAAAAAAATACATACTGTATATGTATAAAATTAACTTTGTTGTAGGCCGTTCTATCTAATAATGAAGGAAAATCAGGTAAAATTTTCTCTATTCAAAAAAAAGTTCAGGTTTTGAAAAAAACGGTTACTACTCAAACCACCAATTTTTGAACAGGTTTAATTATTATTTGTTTGAACTATTACTGTAGTTCCCTCGGGATATTTTGAGGTATGATTACTTGTCGGCGTTTTCGAAAATAGGTCATTTTTGATAAAAGTCTTTATAAATTAAATTGTCCTTGTAATTTTTTTGAAATTTGCAATAGAAAGTCAATTTTGAAATATGACTCAAGATCATTTCAACCCCAATTTTCGGTTATTCAAGAAATTAACGGTAATTTCAAAATCCACTTTTTTACAAAAATTAAATTACAATGATTTTGAAAATAAAATATTCTTATCGTATTATTTTTGGTTATCAAAACCAGTAACCCGATAGAGTAATTTCTACTACGTCCAAAATAAAATTTCAAACAATGTATTATGAAGACTTACTGTATATCGAAGATTATGCCTATGCCTGGAATTTTTGCAAAATATTGTAATTTGCAAAAAATTCCAGACATGGGCATAATCTTCGATATTTTCAAATACGATCCAGGTTCCAAAAAAAATTTGCTATTAAAATGATGAGAATTTTTTTTGGATCCGGAGATCGTGAATGAATATCGAAAAGATTACGAATTTCAAAAACAACTTGTGCATTCAAAAATCTTATGTCGCAAAATAAAAATTAATTATTTCGTAAATTGGTATTTTACTTGTAAAAAATAGGATTTTTGAAAAAATAATTTGAAAAATTTTGTCGATCAAAAATCTACACTCCCAATTTTTTCCAAACTTTCTCAAAAATTCTCACTGAAAACATCTCCCTAAAATAAAATCGAGCAAATAAAATGAATCATCTAAATAGTCACCCAATAAGAATATTTCTCTACTACGTTCAAAAACACCTTTTCCAAAAAGTTCAAATTTTTTACTGCCAAAAATCGAGGTTAATGCCCTACGATTCCCAGGGCCAATCAGTTTTCGTCATTTCTCTCTAGGGTTATCTCTAAAACTGTTTCTTGAAGAAAAAAGGGGGTAAAATGTAGCGTCGAGTGAAAAAAATGCGTTTTGGTTCGGGTGACTGAATTTAACCCCCATTCTCTCGATCCTGGCCAATGGGCTCTCCGACGCACGCGAGACGCTTCTTTACAGCTCAATTCGCTACCAACAAAAAAATATATTAAAAAAGGGGGTTAGCGAGTGTGAACACCCTAACCGTTTTTTTGGCGCGAAACATAAATTTTTTCACCAGGAGATTTTGACCTTGATATTTGACCGGTAGAGAAATATGACCTTGGATGGGGCCTCGGTGGCCAAGAAACAGCGGAGAAGCGGGAAAAAGGAATGGGCTTCTCACAAAAATTTACGAAATATTTTTTTTTTAAATTCTAGAATAGTTAGTTAATTCTAGTTAAATTCTAGAAAGTAGTTCTAGTTTTTGGTAGGCTGAACCAGGCAGGGATGGACCGAGCTAAAATATCTGCTCGGTAAATTTTTTTACGTTTTTGTCCGAAAATTATACAAATAGAGTCAAAATGAATTTTAAATTGCGTGAATTATTTTCGAATTTTAAATACAGTGGGGTATCACGAGAGCATTTCTGAAAAACTGGTGCGATTTGTGGTAACTAGGAGTATCGTTTCAATTTTATTTTGGTAAATCTTCGGAAATAAAAAGAATTTTACCAAAAGTTAGGCCGATTTTTGGTAACCCTCTGCACAGTATGTAAAAAAATTGTTTTTTTACATACTGTACTTTGAGATTTAGGAAAGAGGATCTCTGATTGGTTATCAAATAACCACTATGAAACCTTTCTTGACGAAAAAATTTCGAAATAAAAAAATATCATAGGAAGTGAAAATGCCGAATTTTTAAATTTCTCATTTTTAATCGTGATTATATATCCATCATGATGCCCGAGTAACTTAAATCTCTCATTTGCCTTTTAAAAGAATAGGGAATAAGAGATTTAAGTCACTCGGGCATCATTATCGATATAAATTTTCGGCAATTATTTTTTAATTTTATACTATCTATATCCTGCCTATGCGTTGAAATTTATCACTACGTCACAAAAATAGAAAGTGACCAATGAAATCACTGAATTCTCGAGAAGTGACCAATGAATTCACTGGATTTCTCTATTTGTGACGTAGTGATAAAATTCGAGGCATAAGCAGGATTTTCGATACAGTACAGACTATAATGGTTCAACCCTAATCGAAAACATATGGTCATTATAAGTTCATCAAAACTGAGTTATTTTAATATTGATGGCTTTCGTTTATTTTATTTATTTTTTAATTTAAAAAAAAATGCAAAATTTCTAGAAACCCCCTTAGGAACAGTGGAAAGATAACGGCGGCGAATTCGTTAACCTTGGAGGTCTGACCCTGCCTACGCTAAAGAGATACCGAAGATTTCATGATTCTCATTTTGGTGATTTAGATCAGGATCAAATGAAAATTAGAACTGAATTAATTGCAGCCATCAATCAACATTTTAGGTAAATCAAAAACTAATTTATTTTAACTCATGGAGTCCATGAGACCATGACCGTCACATTTAAACTGGGTATGATGATTTAAATTTGATTTACACATTTTTTTTTGTAAAATAGACTACTGTGGTTTGCGTCTATAAGGACACCCTCTATAAGGACAATATGGCAGAAATATTATATATCGTTTATAAATTGACCTTCATGATTTAATTTTCATTTATAAGTTTGAGGGGTTTGTGGCTGCTAAATGTTTGAAATATGCAAGCAATTAAAATGGGCGACGAGAAATTGACAAGTCTTTTCTGAGACCTCAAGACAATATTTTGAAAAATCGCTCCTACAGATTTTAAGCCAGGCTTTGTCATATTTTTAAAGAATACATTACATAAAAAGTGTATGAGGAGTAGGCTTTCTGGTAAGCCTTTCAAATGAGATATCGATTACGGAGGCTCCTGGTCCTTTTTTACTAGATTTTTAGCNCTTTAGATTATATTCTAGAAATTTACATTGGAAATAATAAATATTTTACGCCTACACACTCTATAGTTAAAGATAGGATTTTTAAAAAAGTCGACCAAAAAAATTATCGTTGAAAATGGTATACCCCTTTCAAATTGGCTGTTGTGACCACTAGTGGCACAAATTAAAAAAAATGGCTCCTACAAATTTCCTTGTTCAAATATAAAGACCGATGCCAAATTATAGAAAAAAACAATATAAAATGAAAGGGAAGTAGGCTTTTTAGTGCTCTTTGAGACGTCTACTATATTATATGATGCTCGGAGTGGTCCTGAAACCATCCTGCAGAGTTGTACTACATATTGAAAAAACAGATAATTTCCTAAGCCAGGTTTCTCAGAAATCGCACTTCAAAGCATCTAAACAGCTTAATTATCGTCACCCACATCCTTACAAATTCGATCGTCAGTATTTCGTCGAAAAATCGATTGTTTATTTGAAAAAGCTAATTAGCTAATATAATAAGACAAATAAATAAATGAGTCAAGGAGTTCACAATTAGCAACAAAGGCCCCATTTTTTTTTTATTAAAATAGGATCTAAAAGCGAGTTTATGTTATTATTTTAAATTTAATTAACAAATAATTGAAGATTAAAAACTTTAAAAAAACGATTTAAAATTTTTTTGTAATAATCATAATTCTTATTCACAATTGGTGCTTAAATTTACATAAAATTTTGTTATTTATATTTTTATGAACCTGAAAATCAAACAATTTAATTTTAATTTATTTTGATAATTTATCAAAATATTATTTAAATTCACATTTTTTTGTTTAAGGGAGTGGGCGTCGATAATAACGCTGTTTTTTGAAGTTTTCAAGTGCAGTTTCTTAATAATTCTTATTAATTTCTTAATTAATTTTTTATTTTTGAAATTTATTTTGTGTTTTTAAAAACTGTTGAGTTTTAACTGTTGAGTCGCATCGCAGAGATGCGAGACCACCATCAATCGTTTTTTCTTTGCCGACTTAGTTTAAATTCTCATTTTTTGAATTCGATTTTGGGTTTTTCAAAACCTACTATTTTGAACATTTTTTTCAAATTAGCTTAACCCCCACCTGCACGTTACAGATCACACACATAGTATACCTCAAAACTGAACCCAATTTTTTTTTCCTCATGTTTAATTTATTACAATTTTTATAATTTGTATGTTTTACAGACAGAGGGTGGTTTACAAATGTATTTACATTGTATACTTCCACTATTTCTAAAGTAAAAAAAAAAAGTCATTTTTAAAAATAAGTATATTTATAAAAATACAAAAATAAATTGATCAGAACTTCAAACATACATGATCCAATATCCCTTTATTGCCCTCTGTGACATATTTGGTCCCTCAAAACAACGGGGGGGTGAGAAAACCACGCGTTATTTGAAAACGGGTCATCCGATTAGGTTCTTAGATAGCTCAAACTGTGCACAAATATCTAGTTAATAATACAAAATAAAAATTGGTCCAAACCAGACCATTGTTCCTATGTTTTTTCTCAGACCTTTGCTTCTATTTTTTAACATAAAGTAATAATTAAACAATTTCAGTAATCTTATAAAAAGAAAAAAAAATAAAATCATTGGTCCTATTAAAAACTGTTTTTAATGCTTATATTAATTAGATAATTGTGCTCAGTTTGAGCTATCTAAGAACTAAATCGGATGACTCTTTTTGAAATGAAGCGTCGTTATCTCACCCCCCCGTGTTTTTGAGGGACCAAATATGTCACAGAGGGCAATAAAGGGATATGTTTGGACCCCTAAAAATCAAACTTTAAAATGCATATAGGGTTTGAGATGTTTTGCGTGGGTAAAACAACCCGCCCATACGATCTTTTTTGGATTCACTGGTCGAATTGGGGATCTCTATTTAATTGGCTCTAATTTGGTAGGATACCTTAAAAGGTGTTAAGTTTGGCCTTGAGACTGATAAGTCACTCATTGGATGTAAAATCATTTTATTCAGAAACTCTCCTGTTCCCGATGAAGAAGAAACAAAATATTATTTTTTATATCTCGCAAGACACCAGAGAATGAAAGCAGATATCAAAAGTGAGGTGAAAGAAGAAATAAAGACATAACGTACATTATGTAATAAGACACAATTTTGAATGAAATATTACTTTCTGAAAATTGTCATACAAAGGAAATTATTTTGGAAAAAATATTTTCGAGATCAACAACAAAAAATACTTTTGAAACATCTGACTTGATTTTTTTCTCAAGTTTTGGCTTGCTGCTCAATCAAAAAATAAGGCGTGTGTATCCTGATGATGTTACTCGATTTTCATTTATTTTTTCAAAGTATTTGAGACTAAACTTAAGTCTTTGGTGCATACAGTCACCACAATTCGCGCCACTTTTTGGAAAGTTTATTTATTTCGGCTAATTACCACAAATCGCCCCATAGCTCTTGCGGGTCGATTTGAAATAGTGTTTGATTTAAGTTAAATGAGTGGAAAGACTCTGAGGTTAATTTTGGACATGATATGCGCCAAGGGGCTAAACATTTTTAAAGCTATTATTACTCATTCAAATATGAAATAACTGAGACATATATTCTATCTATTAAAATCCCCGAGTCGAATGTGCTGAAAACAGCAGAAAAAACTCTCAATTTATACTATACGGTATAGACTATACCAAACCTTTTTTCAAAAGAACAAAAATCTCCTTTCAAAATTGCAATGTCTTTTTAACGCTTACTTTTAATTTTACTTTTCCATTTTATAGTGTCCAGAACCTGCCAAATAATGTTTTTTTTTCGGTGATGGTCGATTCCCTCAAAAATTTTGAATGTTTTAAAAATATGGAAATTTTTTTGTTAAAAAAATAAAAATGAATATTTCTGTTTGATTATTGTGTACTAACTCCCTGGCCGACAGTTCTATAAAATATTTATAAAAAATGCATCGCGTGAGAAGCACAAAAAAAAATCAAAAAAACTTTCGACATTTAATTAGATCGTTTATTATTTATCGTTTAGGGAGTTAAACATTTTCTATAAAAATCAAACCCGCTAAGAATAATTATACAGTTGATTAGAACGAAAAGTTGCTACAAACCCCCCCTCATTTTTTTATTATTTTTTTTTAATATTTCCGAGTTTTTCATATCCTAAGTTTTTAACCTACTCTTCTGTATAATTTTTTGACACATAACATATGTGTTTCTTGAATTATTTTTAATTATGATCGTGCCATATATTGCCTGACCCTGCTTTTTCTATTCTAATTCTATTTATTATATTTAACTTATTTTTTCAAACCCCGTTCAACTTTTCTCCGGCCTGTAAAATTTTGATAATATCAAAGATGATACCTATCCGGACAAATTAACTTTTTTGAATGTATATGAACGTAAACCAGAAAGCGGTCATAACCCCTGTTTTTTCTGTAAAAATAATAGGATTTTTTCAAGAAAGCCCAAACGGTTTTTTATATGTGAATCTGTAGCAAATTTGCATTATTTTCAAATTCTATCGGGTAAATAAATTTACCACGTGACCGAAAATCAGAGACTGGAAAGAAAGAAAATTGTACGTATTCTAAATTCGGTCACGATTCAGATAATCTCGCTATCCAAATTATTTTTGGAATTAATATTTCTTAGCTTATAAAAAATAACTTTGTCCGGACAAGTATTATCTTATATAAGACCCATAAATGGGTAGTTGATGTAATATAAACCTTTTTTGAATTGACGCTCCCTAACAAACAAAGAATAGGAAAAACTTCATTTTACGATGAATCGAGAGAAAAATTTTCAATTTATAATCAACTTGAAATTTTTTTTGCTGACCTTAATGAGATGCACGACGTCTCAAAAAGTGAAAAAAATGACATCTGAGAATTTTTTCACAGCCTTGCCTATGAGCCAATTTTCATGTTTTTTTAAAATCGATGATATTTTATACATATGTATTAATATATTAATTGATCTTCGAGATCCTAATTTATAATTTTTGCCTAGAGGGCGCTATATCTAGCGACACATGTGGTAAAAATTGACCCACTGTTTATAATGCCGTTTCCAGTGAACCGATAATTTCGCATCATTTTGTTTTAGTAAATCATGAAAATGTCACTTGGGCAACATACGATTTTTGCGATTTAGCGCCACCTAGGAGAAAATTCGGATTTCGATGATCGATTGATATTCAAAAAATTAGATCATTTTTGAATAGCCAGAAAAATTTTACCTATAGACGAACGCTGTGAAATTTTTTTAAAATTTCATTTTTCGCTTTCTAGAGGCTGTTGACTTCATTCAGGTCAGCAAAAAATGAATAATAATTCGAGACAATTATTAATTGAAACCTTTTCTCTCGAGTCCGGGTACAGCCTCTACTATTATATGTTAATGAGGGAGATTCAAAAAGGTCAAAATTGCATCAGCCACCCCCCTTAAATATTTAATTTTGACTGTAACGACAAAGATTTATTTTCAAATATTTTTTCCAATGCGATATTTTTGGGTCTTTATCAAAATTAACATTTTCATTGATTTTCCTCCTCTTTTTTGCATTTTCTGTATTATATTTTTACTCTTGAATCCAAAACTTCTCATTTTCGAAATATTTACTCACTTGGGTAAAAATTAAAATCTATAGGTTTGTTCAGTGCCACCGATTCCAAACAAAAATCTCTAGCACAATTTTGTATACGAAATTTAATTGCGATTTTTCCAACACCAAAAGCGGAAACCTTTTTTCGTCAAAATTTGTTATTCGTCAGAATATGTTTCAAAATTTCAAATTTTATTTTGAAATATTAAGTGTACACAATATTTTTTGAATACACAAAATGAACCACTTCCTTGGTCTAAATAATTATTGTCAAAAAAATTAATTTTATAATTTTCTTTTTAATTTAAAAAAAAATAATTGACGAACAACAAAATTTCGGAGAAAAAATGTTTTCCTCTATCAAAAGTGCTAAAGATTTCTTTGCTAATAAATGGGACCCAAAAACCGAACAAACTGAAGGAATTTGTATTTTGTTAATTTAAATTGTTTACTTATGAAGCCTGAAATTAAGAATGCTTGCTCGACAAATCACGAATGGCGTGTCCAAACTTTCGGTCCGATCGGCCACTCAAATGAAAATTAAAACTGTAAGTAAATCATATTCAACATTTTGCTCTGTTCACCACCATTGTCATTATAAACAGAAAATATTAACTCTCATCGTAGACTCACCCTAGACCTTTAAAGCAGAAAATATTAACTCGTTCGCTCTCATCGTAAAATTGTTTTTTGGTTGTTATGGAGCTCGTTTCGTTTGGGAAATAACAGTCGAATTATAAAATTTGAAATGTATCGTAAATTTTTCCCCTGAAATTTCAACTTTAATTAATTCAAAACTCCCGAAAACAATTATTTTTTGAAAAAGTCTCTAATTAAAAAAATCTTATTATGCAAAAAAACTCGGGGAAAAGTCTTTACAAAATAAGTTAATAAGAACGGTTCATACTCGGAGATTATATACTCCCTTCAAATTGAATATCGGACTTTACCATCATAGCTAATCAATTATAATCGAATTAATTAATTTTTATAGTTTAAAATTTTAGTTTTGTAATATTATAATATGGCTTTAATATTTGGCCCTAAGTTATTGGTTAATTAATTTATTTTTATTTATTTTTAAAAATCATTTATTGAAAACCGCCAAAAGCTTTAGCCTTAAGGTAGCCTTTAAGGTAGTTTTATTCAGACGCGACAGATTTGACTTTTCACCACAGACGAACCGTATGAGATATCACAAAACAGTTTTTTGCATTCAACTGGAAACTAAAAAAGCTTAGGCCAATTTTTTTTATTTTAATTTTCAAATTTCTTTTTTTTAAATTCGAGATTTTCAAATGACCCAATATGGGTATCATACGAAACAAGAAAAATTCTAAGACTAATGGCTGAAAAATAAAATTCCAAAAATTAAGTTTTTTTAAGATTTTTAATAATGACAAAGTGGTAAAAAGTCAAATCTGTCGTGTCTAAAAAAAAAACTACCTAAGTTTTGTTCCAGTTAATCCCCTGTAATTATTTTTCCTTAACTAAAAAAATCATCTCTTAAAACGTTTATCTAAGAATTGTCATTTCGTAAAAACAATATAACTACTGTGATTTCTGTCTATAAGGACACCCTCTATATGGACAATTTGGGGGAAAATATGGCCAAAACCTACGCTTTTTGATTTTGGTCCGTCTCTCCATAAGGACAATTTGGGAAAAATAATCAAAAGGGTATATTTTCAAAAATTTCTATAACACCTCTTTTTCTCAAAATTTTTGGGCGAAAAAAAAGGTCTTCTTATTTTTTGGGAAATATTATGGTTTTTAAAAATTTTGGAAAAATAGCTAAGGACAGATTGATAAGGACAATTTGGGAAAATCTCACCTGTCCTTATAGACAAAAAACACAGTAATTAAATCATATTTTTTCGTGGAAAAGGAATAAATTCGTTCATCACCAAAATGAAGTCTCGTTTGTATGAGTAGATACAGTATGAGTAGAGATTAAAAAGGGCAGCGGTATCTTTAGCATGGAAATATAACAAGAACCATAAATGCCCATTCTAAAATATTTTTAATTCAAAAAGATATTTGAACATTTTTGTGTGTTTTTAGCAAATTTAAAATAGAAATTTTTCCATGGTAAACATACGACCTTTTAAAAGTTGTGGCATGTTAACGTTTAACGCAATGTTGATAGGAAGAAATATTTCAATAAATTAACCATTTCTTTTAGCACAAGATGGACAAAATGGCAAGTATATTTTGATAATTTCGACTTGATAAAATCGGCTAGATATAATCAGCTTGTTTTTTGATAATTATTTCTCCTGTTATTTGAGCTCAGCAATTGGATCAAGATGAAACTGCGCTGAAACTTGTCTAGAGTGACAATAAAAAGCTTCTCTTTGAAATTGACAGGGGAGGCCCTATATCGATATTGGGCACTTTCGGCGATATGGGGACAGAAATAAAGTTTTTTGTTCAAAAATGAAAAACGCGTAGGCGATCAAAATGACGTCATAATTAAAAAAAAATTCAATGAGATTACCAATAGGTTCAAATGAAGCCATTCACCAAAATGCGTAGAATTAAATACTCGGGGGTAGCTTACAACGGCCGATTATCCAAACGCAATCAAACAACAAATCAAAAAAGTAGATTTGGGAAATTCAATCTTTAAAAATGACGTCATTTATGGCGCACTCTAAAAATTTTGTAACAAAAATCTCGAACGTTTACTTAAATTTGGCGATATTGGCTCTTTCGGCGACATTTGCACTAGAGGGAGTTCAGTTAAAAATCGTGAAATTGGGGGTGCTGGTCGCTGAAATTGAATTTCCTCGATAAAAATTAGCGAAACAGGGCTTTTAGGATACCAGCCAGATTACGACCACGATTAGCCATAAATTACAGCGGGGTGCGGCGTATAGTTAGAAAGCTCGTCGCCCAAAACCCCGGACTATACGCGTAATTCTAACTACGCGTACTTCTGGGGAAAATGATGCTCTGATTGGGTCAATTTGTCCAATATCTAGAGTTAAAAATTGCGTTAAAATATGGTCAAAGAAAGAATTTTGGTGAGTTAAGGGTAATTTTACATATATTTCTAGACTAGAATTTTTTAGTGTATGTTAAATTTGATGAATAAAGTAATTAAAAAAAAACATGAATTCAAAGAAGATTTCAAAGAAAAAAAATAAGACCACTGCTGATTGGTCAATTTAAACAGTATCTAGAGTTTATATGTTAATTGAGTTAAGGGGTGGTCAGAGTAAGAATTTTTGGTGATTTTAAAATTAATTTTTCGTTACAAATCTTCTAAGATGTACACATGATGTGTATTGACTTGAAAACATGTTTTTAAACTTGTTGAAATACCGACACTTCATTGGTCAATCTAACCATGTTTTAAAAAAAAATGTATTTTCATTGTCGCCCCGACAGGAGAATCTTGGTCTGAAAATCTGGTGAAAAACGCCTATCTTTTGCCTAGGAACGTTTGAAAAAAAGCCCTATCTTTTTCCATAACTATGCGCCGCACGCCAGGAACGAATTTAAATTTATTTTTCAAAAGCGTAGGTTTTTGCGGAGGCTTACGTAGGTTTTATCTCGGGTTCAAACTATACGCCGCACCCCGCTGTATTCTGATTTATCAGGATATTTAAATATGTTTTGAAGATCAGGGATAGATTTACCAAATGGCTATTTCTGATTTTTTCATCTTTTATTTCAGTCCAGTTTTTTCGATTTTTTATAAAGATTTCGTTTAAAATTGCCCACTGCGCACCCTAGTCACAAAACTTATTTTGTGTTCATTTTGCTGACATGAGTTTCTTTCAAATATTTTCTGTTAAACGCAAGAAATTCTATCGTCATATTTTTCGTGAGGGAACTCTGATGCATTTCACAGTACTAAATTTGACAGTCAGGTAGTATCATCCGTAAGAATAAATTCACTTAAAAACTATCTCAAACATTGTACCCAGGTGAGTGCTATTTAAATCGTATATATAATCGTAAGAAGATAAAGTAGAGTATATCTTTAATCGAGGAAGAACGAGCATCCTGAGTCAAAGGTGGCGAATTAATTTGGCTTTTGAAAACGACTCATCTGATTAAGTTTTTAGATAGCTCAAACTGAGCACAAATATCTAGTGAATAATAACTTAAAAAAGAATTGGTC
>SCLH01000971.1:57574-75166 GCA_004367855.1 Oikopleura vanhoeffeni | reverse complement strand
TGGACTCCACATTAATCATGACGATTACGGGAAACCATAGGCGATATCAGAACGGTTTTTTGATTCAACTTCGACTTAAAACTAAATGGAGATTTTTTTTTCTTATTTGTCGGATACCGGTTCACGGGTACGGCGATTATATATGTAAGGTATTTTCAGTATAAAATGAGAAAACTTCGTTTTTCTTCCATGAATTCAATCAGAAATATAGTTCAAGCAGTAAATGTGTAACATCGTTGTGATAAGGTGAACAAATTTACTTTCGACTGATTTAGAAGAGAAAATTTTTTTGGACCTCGAGATTCGAACCTACCAAACACATGGACATTCGGTATATCCGGTGAACCGGATGTCAATCAAATTAATAAATTTCTTCCATTTAGCTTTTTTAGTTGGATAGTTGAAACAACCGGTTTTCTTTCGATATCGCTTGTTTTCCTGTAATCGTCATGTTAGATGGTGGGGTCCTAAAAATCTACCTAGTTGGTACGCTGGACCGGAATCAGTTGATACAGATATGTAATTTTTGGCCCCTTTTTTTTTACAGTTTGGAACAAATCTGATTTCACCATTTGGTTCATTTGGTAAAGACGTACAGGTATTGCCAAATTGGTCGCTTCTCATGACGCGTTAGGCAAACTATTCAAATTTGGAAAAATTGGAGCAGAATCTTACTACTGTAAAATTGCTCAAAATTACCGAAAAACGATTTTTGCGTTACCGGTTAACGATATCACCATAACGAATAACTTTCGCCACTGCATATTCGTTCCAGGATTCATATGCGAAAACTTCCCTAAAAATAATCTCTCTTGTGAGAAAGAGTAGACGTTTTGATCGATTTTTTTTTGAAAATATTTTATTTGGTTTGCAATTATGTTTTTTTGCATTGAAACTGAAATTGGTCTTATGGTATAAAAGTTCAAAAATTTGTAGTCTTTTTTAAAATTAAGATGTTTTTATTGCCACAGAGAAAATTTCCAAGAAAAAAAAAAGTCAACCAAATCAAGAATTTGTTTCAGGTGACTATGGGTCCCGGTGACGGTGTGTGCCCGAGCTCCATGAGTGTGTCCGTGAAGTTTTTGTGCTGCGAAGTCAGTCAAATTTGAAGAAATTTCTTTTCGGAATGACGGACTCCGGAAGCTGAATTCAGTTTGACAAGTTTGCCCGAATCTATTCAAACGAACACGAGACTTGTCTATGGCGCGGTCATGCTCTTCAGAGAGAGGAGGAGATGCGCAATCCAAGATTTTTCACTCAGTGAAATCGTGCTCTTTTCAATCAAATTTGTCAAAAAAGTAATTGACAAAAAAAAGTGCGCGAAATTCACAATTTTGACATGAAATGACAATTATAATCGCACCCAAAAAATATTATTGTTAGGATTTTATGGAAATATTTAGGAACTATGGTCCTGATTTTGAACCACAGCGATTCTAGAGAAATCAAGTTTTCGTATTTTTGATCCCTGCACCGTTGTGTTCAAATTTTGATTTTGCGCACTTTTTTTCTTCGATTCCCAGCCCGATTGATTAAATAAATTTATGACGAGAAAACTATCATATTTTCTTTACAAATATTCTTTTTATTTTTGAAAATTAAAAAAAAAATTCTGCGATTTCGATTATTTTCACATTTTACTCGATATTCATAATTGTTGCGCAATTTCTAACGTATTTTCAAAATGCTCGAAATAGGCAAAAAGAGTGTCTTTCTCAGAAATCTCGGCTAAGATGCGCTGTCGAGGGGTTAATTTTTGGAATTTTCAAAAATTCGAAGATTTATAAATGTATCAAGTGTCCATATAAGTTAAAATTCGATATTTAAATAAATCAATTTAACTTTGCCTAAATGTTTTTCACCACGCTTTTTGATCCGCGCTGCTATTGGCTGGTCATAAATAAATAATCGTATGCGTAGGATAGGAAAACAGCCGATCCGATGCCTTCTATTTACGGGGCGTTACAAGATTTTTTAAACATGTGACAATTTACATTCTGTAGATGGCGGTTTTCTCTAGCTCCATTATTCGACGACAAAATTGTTTCACAGGGGGATATGTTTTATTATTTTTTTTCAAAATTTAATAGATATCATTTCGGCGTAATCTTGTTACCATTGATTTGTTAATTTTATTATTGCATTAGACGCTTGAAAATAATTTACTTAATTTTTTGTATAGAAAAAAAAATTGACAAAAAAATTACCTTCACCTATATCTTAGAAGGTGGTCGATAGTAATAATGTATATATTTTTGGATTTTGAACTATCAACCGGTAAGAAACAGGAGTTTTAATACTAGCTAAAATTCGGAATTTTTTTACAGATCAGACATATTAAGATTGATTCTTTCAAGCGATAGTATAACATATATTTTAGCTTGAACTTATGGTGGTTTAAGTTTCCAACCATTTAGCGTAAAGTTTTTTATATTTTTAATTCTAGAACTCTTCGTTCGTTTGTTTGCTGTAACTTGAAATATGTGCATTAATACATTTTACGTTTCATACACTTTACTATTGACCCTATTATAGGAGTATACATTTTGGGACGACAAATTTTTGGTCGATTTTTTTTAAAATGCTCTCTTTGCTATTGAAAGTGCGTGGCGGAAATCTCGCAGTACAAGTAAAATACGAAATGTTTCATTGTTCGATTAATTCGATTTTTGAGACGAAAATTTGTCTATTGCGTCTAAGGGACGTTTTTTTTGTGCGTCTAAGCGGACGTTTTGAAAATTTTTAAAACGTCCGTTAGACAATACGACAGTATCTATTCTTGATTAAAAAAAGGTGGTTTATGGTATTCAAATGCATCTCTAAAATTTTCTTTTTGCGACGTTAAATGATTTATTGCACACAATTTTTCTTTAAATTTGTAGTTTTTTTGCGCCTACGCATTTTTCATAGGAAAGATAGGCAAAAAAAATCGAACTAAATTTTGTCGACCAAAAATGTATTACTCCCTATTATAGGTAGACTTACGAAATTCACCTATTGATAAGAAACATTTGAACATCTATGCTAATGTCTGCACATTAATCGCTCGAGGGTCCTTAAAGCTCATCAACAACTTTGGACATTGTCGTTATTGGGAACAATCAGAAGGAGAATATATGGCTATGGAACACGAACCAGTCCCAGGCGTCGTTGAAGCTCTTAAATTAACCACTCGAGTAGGATCGGAACGAATCTGCAAGGTAAAATACGATTCATAACAACAAAATGCTGGCCTTTCCAGTTTATAAGAATGTGATGAAACAGCGCTCGCTCCCTAAACGGTACAAGTTTTTGAAGGCGGTCAATGTGTCTCTGACTCGTTACAAGTTTTTGGAGGTGTTCTTGAACTTTTGGTCATATAAATCAAAGCCAAAATGGCAGAAGACATTTCAAAACGCAATTTTCTTCTTTTTATTATATATTTCCACGAATTATTATGGTTTTTGAAATAACAAAAAGGGAACAAGTTAAAATGTTTCTGAATTTCACCTTATAGAATTCTGATTCAAAAACAAAGCAAACCCTACGTTCTCCCGTTATCGTAATGGGTAGGGTGGGCCGTTTCGAATTAAGAGCTACCTACGGTGCAAAAGTATAAAGATGAGCTTTGACTGGTACGGTAGCTTTTTTTTAATACAACCCACCCTTGTCAGCATAATTACTGGAAGATTTTAAGAGATATCGACAAACGGTTTTTTGTATCATGGAAAACTTTTTTGTTTTTTTCAAGTCAACCGGTTCACTGGTAACAGACCTTTCAAATTACCAGTTTTNTTTTCTTAGGCAAAACATGGGAATTTCAAAAAATATTTTTTTTTCATAAATAAATCAATCGATTTTTTTTGGTTTCCACACTTCTGCGTCTTGTTCCGTATATATCTTGTTCCGTTCTCAAATGAGAGTGACAAAACCTCATCCGGGTGTTCTTAAAAAAAAGTTACCTAATCCATTACCACATAGAGAACATTTTTTTCAAAAAGACAGACATTTCGATAAAAATTAGCGAAAAAAAAAATGTGCCTATTGAGATTCGAACTCCTGAAATTTCGGTTTAAAACATCAATCACCGGCGAACTGGTTGACTCCGAATAAAACAAAAAAGTTTTTCATTTCAAAAATTTACTTGGGTACATGCTGAGAAGGCTGGGTTGCAATACAAAAAATATCAAAAACTTTTTGGGTCGTTATTCGTACCAGTTGGAGAGCGAGGATTGTTCAAGAAAACAGTCTTTTATCATGATAATAAGATGATCAAATAAGCTCTCGAGAATATTTTGTAGGTCGCGCTAGAGCTAAAATATCAAAAATAATAATCTGCTCTACCGTCACTTGTGGTGAAAATTCACCGATAATTTATAATAATGCAAGATGCGCAATGATCAGTTTGCGGTGTTATAAATCAATGGTCAATTTTGACTAAAGTGATGGAAGAGCAAATTTTTAGCTCTAACGCCACCTACATCGTAATTTTAAAAGAATCATTCTATTATAATGCCATTTTGACGATGAAACTCTACCGAATAATTATTTTTTTAAATTTAGTTTGCCTTCGATTACGCCCTTCGCAACGGCCGAAAAAAGGTTACTTGTGTACACAAGGCTAATATCATGAAACAGGGAGATGGTCTCTTTATGCGAACTTTCTACGACGTTGCCAAAAAATACCCAATGATTGAAGCTGGTGACATGATCGTTGATAATACTTGTATGCAAATGGTATCAAATCCTCATCAATTTGACGTTATGGTTATGCCAAATCTTTATGGTAAGAGCAATTTTATAGGACGCCATTTTTGTGTAGTGTCTTTTTTTTTGTTGGTATTGCATTTATTCACATGTCTTTTGGGTCAGTAAAAAGGTAAAAATTGTATTTTTACCCACAGATATAGACTGTGGTTGTTTGGGCGTTTTATATCGTTTTTTTACAATGAGCCTACTTTAATTAAGGGTTATCTATTCTGAGAGAACCAAACTAGATAGATACAAACGTTTTTTTTTTCATCTGAATCTTCACCAAATTTTGTAATAATTTTTTTTTGATATATCCTACGGGTCATTTTTGTAATTTGATTCTTTGGTTTCATATTACAAAATTTGACTCCAACAAATTTCATTTAATAAAATTTGGGCCGAATGGTAAAAAAATCATACTCGTTTCATATACAGTGACCAAGAAACCGGCAATTTAAAATTTGACCGGCTTTTTCTGGTATACCGGATATCCGACGGGCCCCAGTTTCTTTGAGAATCTCTCAAGCCGTCTCTGAGAAAAAAGCTACAGTAGTTGCTATTGATATAAAAAAAGTCCCGCCAATGGTGAAAATCGATCTTTTAGTCCGGTGATTTCGGTTCACCGGTAATTTTGAGCAATTTCCATGACTAATTTCCGGTCACGTGATCAACCTAGCTAGCCAAAAAAATATTTCTCGTAAAAACATTTTAACAGTAATTAATTTCAGGATCAATTGTTGATAATGTGGCTTGTGGACTCGTAGGTGGTGCCGGAGTTGTTGCTGCTGAATGCATGTCTGAAACTGCTGCCATTTTTGAACAAGGAGCTCGACATAGTTTTACTGGAGGTCTAGGCAAAAATATCGTCAACCCAACCGCCATGCTTTTGGCCGCTGCTAATATGTTGAACCATATGAGTCTGAGCACACATGGTGACAAAGTCAGAAACGCTGTATTGAAAACTGTCAAGGTATTTTTAAAGGAGTAGTGTGACACTACTAGTGTACGCAAAACAGTTAGGCTGAAAATTTGATAAAGTACTAAACCAGCCCCCAAAAAACGATTGATGATAGTCTGGTAGCTTTTCTATGCTAGATTTTCCCACTAGAGGGCGCCAAAGTCGAAAACGGAGGTACAGTAGAGTGTATTTAAACGGACAGGTTTGTATTTAATCGGGCAGTTTGACCAGTTCAAATTATCCGTTAAAACATAAAGAAACAACTTTTGCATCCAGAACTGTCCCTTTTAATGCACTTTTTGACCCAAACCCATTCTATAAACCTGTCCGTTTAAATACACTCTGCTGTACCATTTTCTCATTAATTAAATATCCGATTAACTTCATTTATGTGGCAAATTACGCGGATTATCGATGGGCAAAAAAAAATTTCTGACAAATTAATAATACAATAGATAACCTTTAAAATGTGGTATTTTGGCCGGCTCGGTACCATTTATTTTAAAACTGGTCATCAGAAACTAAGCTCAATCGATTCCTCACAAAATTGCAAACAAAGTTAACGTTCAACATTTTACATTGATGTCATCAAAAATTAAATACATCTAAAATAAGGTTATCTGCTGTATTTTAATTTTTCAGGAAAAAAACAACAAACTTTTATGTGCAGTGATAATCCTCCTAGTTTAAAGCAAAAATGAAGTTGATCGGATATTTCATTAAGGAGAAAATAGTACCTCCGTTTTTTGACTTTGCCGCCTACTAGTGGAAGAACCGAGCATGGAAAAGCAATGAGCTTTTTAAACGGTTACGTATCTAGGAGTCTAAAAATAAGCCAAAGTTTAACTAATTATTTTCGCAAGATAAAAGTAGCTCTTCAAATTGGCTTATTCAGAAAGTTTTTCTCACTGTTTTGTTTCGCTGATTATATCCAAAATCCTGCCTATGCGTCAAATTTTATCAGGCGTCAAAACTTTGAGACAGTGAGTCTGATAAAATTCGACGCATAAGCAGGATTTTCGATATATTAAAAAATAAGCGGCCGTATTTTATTATAATTATTTGTTTTATTTTAGATGAAGAAAATCAAGACTCTGGATATGGGCGGGTACTCTACTACTTCTCAATACACGAAAGCTGTTATCAACAACCTTTAAATTCCACACTGTATTCCTACAATGAAATTTGACGAATTTACCCTAATTTATTTATTGAAAAACTCACGAAAACTTCACTAGCTAGATCTGCTTTTTCGGACGACCTGAAAAANAGATGGGGTCCCCCCTAATTGGGCGAAGCCCACAATCGAACACACTTTAGGGGTTTTCCCCACATAACGTGCCCTAGATTGCGGTTGAATTATACGAGCCAGACTGGAAATTAAATTGTGTCATGAAGTGACCCAACTAAAAAAAATGGTGTAGACTGTGGTTGTCATGCTACTTATAATGAACACACCTAGGGGGCTTTGGGGGTTTCCCCCCCATATAATCGTGCCTAAATTGCGGCTGAATTATATTCGACCAGACTGGAATTAAATGTGTCATGACATACCACCACACAAAGAAATGGTGTAGACTGGGTGTCATGCACTTATAATCGAACACACCTAGGGGGGTTTGGGGTTTCCCCCATAATAACGTGCCCTAAACAACATGATAATTGGGAGTCTTAGGGGGGCCCCCCTATGGGAAGCCCACATCGAATCACTTAGGGGTTCCCACCATATCGTCCAATGCGGTGATTAATCGACCAGACTGGAAATTAAATTGTTCATAAGTACACCACTACAAAAAATGGTTAGACGTGATTGCATGCACTTATAAATCGAACACACCTAGGGGGGTTTGGGGGTTCCCCCATATAATCGTGCCCTAAACACCCAACATTTGGGGGTTTAGGGGGACTCCCTAACTTGGGCAAGCCCACATCGAACACATTAGGGGGTTTCCCCCCATATAATCGTGCCCTAATTGCGGTTGATTAATCGGCAGACGGAAATTAAATTGTGTCCATGAATACACCACTACAAAACATGGTGTAGACTGTGGTTGTCATGACTTATAATTGAACACACTAGGGGGTTGGGGGTTCCCCCATATAATCGTGCCTAAATGCGGTTGAATCTAATTCGACCAGACTGGAAATTAAATTGTGTCATGAAACACCAATACGAAAGAAGGTGTAGACGTCGGTTGTCATGCACTTATAATCGAAACCACCTAGGGGGTTGGTGGTTTCCCCCAATATAATCGGCCCAAACAACTCAACAATTTGGGGGGTTTTAGGGGGATCCCCCAACTTGGCGAACCGCATCGAACACACTAGGGGGTTTCCCCCCATATAATCGTGCCTTAATTGCGGTTGAATTATATCGCCGCTGGAAATTAAATTGTGTCATGAATACACCACTACAAAAAATGGTGTAGACTGTGTGTCATGCACTTTATAAAACACACCAGGGGGGTTGGGGGTTTCCCCCATATAATCGTTGCCCTAAATGCGGTGAATTATATCGACCAGACTGAATTAATGTGTCATGAATAACCCACACAGAATGGTAGACTGTGGTGTCATGCACTACATGAACACACTCTAGGGTTTGGGGGTTCCCCCATTAAATCGTGCCCTAATTGCGGTTGAATTATATCGGCAACCAGATGGAAATTAAATGTGTCATGAATACACCACACAAAAAATGTGTAACTGTGGTTCATGCACTTATAATCAACACACCTAGGGGTTTGGGGGTTTCCCCCCATCATAATCGTGCCCTAAACAACCTACATTGGGGGGGTTTAGGGGCCCCCCTAACAGTGGCGAAGCACATCGAACACACTTAGGGGGTTGGGGTTCCCCCCATAAGAATCGTCCTAAAACCATACAATTGGGGGGCTTTTAGGGTCCCCCTAACGTGCGAAGCCACATCGAACAACTAGGGGGGTTGGGTTCCCCCCCCATATATCGTGCCTAGAATTGCGGTTGAATTATATCCGACAGACTGGAAATAAATTGTGTATGAATACACCACTACAAAGAAGGTGTAGACTGTGGTGCTGCACTTATAATTGAACACACCTAGGGGTTGGGGGTTCCCCCAACATAATCGTCCTGGAAACAACATATAATTTGGGGTCGGTTAGGGTCTCCTACATCGAACACACTAGGGGGTTTCCCCCCATAATATCGCCCTAATTGCGGTTGAATATATCGACCGACTGGAAATAAATTGTGTCATGAATACACCACTACAAAGAAATGGTGTAGACGTTGTGTCATGCAGCTTATAAGAACACACTAGGGGTTGGGTTTCCCCATAGTGCGTGCTAAATCGCCGGTTGATATATCGACGACTGAATAAATTTGCATGATAGCCTAAATATAAGGTTGGACTGTGTTGCCATGCACTATACCATTAAACAACTAGGGGGGTTTGGGGTTTCCCCCCAATATAATCGTGCCCTAAAAACCATAAAATTTGGGGGGTTTTAGGGGTCTCCCCTAACGTGGCGAAGCCCACATTCGAACGACACTTAGGGGGGTTTGGGGGGGTTCCCCCCCATAAACGTGCCCTAAACAACCATACAATGGGGGTTTTAGGGGTTCCCTAACGTCGGGCGAACCACATCGAACACACTAGGGGTTTGGGGGTCCCCCATAAATCGTGCCTAAGAACCAACCATAAATTTGGGGGTTGTAGGGGGTCCCCCTAACTTGGGTCGAGCCCCATAGAACACACTAGGGGGTGTCCCCATTTATAATCGTGCCCTTAATTGCGGTTGAATTATATACGCAGACTGGAAATTAATTTGTCATGATACACCACTACAAAGAAATGGTGTAGACTGTGGTTGTCATGCACTTATATTTGACACACTAGGGGGTTTGGGGTTTCCCCCATAAATCGTGCCCTAAACAACCATATAATTTGGGGTTTTAGGGGCCCGAACTGGCGAGCCACATCGAACACACTGGGGGTTGGGGGTTCCCCCAATAACGTGCCACTAATGCGTGAATTATAATCACCAACTGGATTAAATTGGTGTCAGATCCCCACTACAAGAAATGGGTAGACGGGTTGTCATGCACTTTATATTGAACACACCTAGGGGGCTTTGGGGGTTCCCCCATATAATCGTGCCCAAACAACCATAAATTGGGGTTTTAGGGGTCCCCTCACGGGCGAAGCCCAATCGAACACACTTAGGGGTTTCCCCCCATATAATCGTGCCCTAATTGCGGTTGAATTATATGCTGCGCGACTGGAAATTAATTGTGTCATGAATACCCAACAAGAATGGTGTAGACTGTGGTTGTCAATGCACTTTAAATGAACACACCTAGGGGGGTTGCGGGGTTTCCCCCCCATATAATCGTGCCCTAAACAACCATATAATGGGGGTTTGAGGGGGGTCTCCCCTAACGTTGGGAAGCCCACACTGAACACACTTAGGGGGGTTGGGGGTTTCCCCCCATTAAATTGTGCCTCTAAATTTCGGTTGAATATATCGACCAGACGGAAATTAAATTGTGTCATGAATTAACCACTACAAGAATGGGTAGATGTGGTTGTCATGCACTTATAATCGAACACACCTAGGGGGGTTTCCCCCCAATAATCGTGCCCTAAACACCATATAATTGTGGGGTTTAGGGGGTCTCCCCCTAACGTGGCGAAGCCCATCGAACACACTTAGGGGTTGGGGTCCCCCCCATATAATCGTGCCTTAATGCGGAAATTTAAATATTCTGGAAAATATTATTATTCATTGATTTGGAAAGGTTGGCGCTTTGGGGGTTGATTATATCGACCAGACGAATTAAATGGATCATGATACCACGTGTATACACGGTAATGTTCAGTTACACGACTACCAAGAAATGGATGTAGTGTTGGTTGTCATGCACTTAAATCGCAGAGAAATTTCCAGAAGATGTCTCAACTTTGATTTCCAAACGAAAGAAATAAATAGCTATCGTGAAAAATTGCCTATGAATAATTGCTGGAATTTAATTTTCAATTGTCATTCATTAAATTCTTCAAATTCCTATATTGGCTTTGAAACGCCTATCTTTGCCTAGAAGTTTTGAAAATAAACCCTACTTGCCTTACTCTATCCGCCCGTCTATCCGCCTCTATCCGCCGGAAAAGTTTTTTTCGCTCAAAACCTTCACCTATCATCCGGATTCACTCACCGCCCCCACCTATCGCCGGAGCCCTGCTGTATAGAATAGAAACCGCTTTTTAACAAGGTATCTGTGCATATAAGAGGGTGTGGTTCTAAATTGACATATTTCCAGAATCAGGTGACTATATCGAAAAAGCCCACTGCGCTTTTACACCACGCGTCATACTTGGGAAAGTGACCAATGAAAGGGCGGATTCTTGATGTACAGTCGAACCGAGTATTCTGATTGGACACTGACTCATAGTTATACGCGTGGTGTAAACAGGGCAGTGGGATCATTTCGATATATTAAGAAAATTAGGTTAAAATTCATATCTTCAAATTAACTTGCTGGCCTCGTAGAACTCTGACGTCAGAAACCTAAGAATCGCGTGATTTCATTGGTCAATACACATCTGCTCTTGAGTTGATTCGGTCAAGAGTCTTGACCAATCAAAACAGGTCTAGACGTCTCTGACGTCAAAGTCTCACGAGACGCACAGTTATAAGTTAGATACATATATCGACCTATTATGATAAATAGGGTCACGTGATGTTTTTCGACAATGGCGTGATGTAAAAAACTAAATTCGGTCGATAATTGCCAATTTTTCCGGACGTAATCTGAGACTTTAATTGAAAACATACTAACATGTTGTTTTGAAACGGCTATTTTCGCTCTCCTCGTCTGGCCATTGACAGGCTTTAAAGCTATGAAGTCAGCGCATTTGACAACCGCCAGAGCCTCAGAGCCAGGGCGCCTGAGCCCGAGCCTAACTCTAGGCGTTTCAAACTATTATGCCAAACCTTATTCCTGGATTATGAGGTCACGTGATAATTCTTGGACTTTGCTGTAATGAAAAAAGTTTGTGAAGTTTCTCCTCAAATTTTTTCAATGTTATTCCAGGACTTTAAAAAACAGTCTTCTTTTGGGAAACCTTATTTTTCAATTATACGGTCACATGATAATTTTTGTTCTATGCTGTAATGCAAAAAAAATGTTAGAATTTCCAAGGATTACAAGTTTGTCGTGGTGATTCACGTAATTTGCAACGCTACGAGTTAAAATTGAGTTCGCACCAAAGGGTGAGTAAGCCTTCCTTCAAAATATAAAAAGGACCAATAGAAATGTGTGTATGATTTATTTGCCCAATCAACGACCCTTAGTTTCTGATGACTAATAATCTTGAAGATAATTCAAATTATTAATAAATTAAATTATTATTTACAATTACCTGTAAGAGATTTTGGTGAAAATGTTAAGGAGATTGAATTTAATCAAACATAGAGTCTACAAAAGAAAAAATTCAGAAAAATTAATTCCTTTAGGAAATGTCCAAGGTAATTTTGAATAAAAATCGTTTTACACACAATTTAAGAGGGTTGTGAAATCTAACACTCTTGATTGGTCATTAATCTGGTCATGACGTCATATGCGAATTATAGGTATCCGCAAAAAATTTGGATGATGACTCGACGAGTCGTTCATTGATAAGAAAGATAAAAAATAAATGTAGTCGTAGTTTTTGAATGACTCTTATAAAACCTTGTTTCTCCTACGATGCAGTTGAGGTGAACTGGCTATTAAAAAGGGAGGTCTTTATTCGGTCGGTTATCTCACGAACCAATGACCGCGTCTGATTTTTCTAGCCTTTTGATGAAGTTAAAAAATCATGCCTTTTTGAGTCAAAAATTGACTTAATTTAACTGTCGTTAATTTTTTTTGATTTTTCGCACCATGAATCATGGTCCATGATTGACCATAAAAAATCAAATCTCATGTTTTGGCGCGTTTTCACTTATTTAATTTATTGAAAATATTTTTTTTAGGTTTAATTAGCATTTAGGTTAATTAGCATTTAGTTTCATTTATTTCGTAATGAGAAACATCAATCGCGCTCATTGGACAACTTTTTCCCTTTTTTCAAGATGACTCATAATTCCAAAAAGAATACTATCTACCACGATACTTCGACTGCATTGTAGTAACTTTCGAAGTTTTTAGGGATTGTGAAAATTTTTCCATCTTTTTTAGAGGCAAAACTATCGTAGTACTCAAATTTTTGGAAAAATTTGACGTTGATATCGGGTAGCTGATTTTTCCGCGATCAGCCAAATAAATATTATATGATTTGTATTATTTATATCTCGTCTCTCCTACGCTTAAATTACAGTATGTGTTTTTTTTACTTGCGAAATGAAAAATTGTGCATTTATGTGATTACCGCCAATAAAATGGTAACTACTAGTTACTAACTAGGTAGATTTTATTTGAAGCAAGCTATAGCCGATGTTTAAGGGTTTCAACAAATATATATCTACTAGTTACCTATTTTTATGGCCGTAATTACGCTAAATGACATGTTTCATTTCGCAAGTAAAAAAAACGATACTGTTGACGTATTTTCTGGTACATCTTGTAATTCCAAAGACTTACTACAAAACAATATGTATTTTTCTTTAAAAAAATCTTGTGAGGTTTGGATCAAAACATTCCTATAATTATTTATTCAGATTTGCGGAATGATTATTTTGTTGGAAACGAATTTATTCATAAAACATCGGGATCAGTGTTAAAAAATCGAGATGTATAATTTGCGGGTCAACATAGAGTTAACCCCCGAATCTCTTTGTCAGTTGAAAGCTGCAGAGGCCGCCGAAGGCAAAATATATTTTTTTGAACACTTTTCAGGGTATCAAGGTATAATTTGCTCAAATATTAACGCATATGAACACGATGATAAACTAAACGACGACTATTATTTGGTTATGACAGATGAAACGTCCCAAACAGTAATTATTTAACTCCCAAACCACAGAAACGGACAAAAAATATCAAAATTTATATCAACTTTCAGAAACCATGGCTCTTTTCACCTATGATTTTCGACCATGCTCAATATTCCATGTTTCATTTTGCAACTGATGAATCTGCGTGCCTTGATATAGTTCATAGTACCGAAATATTACCGTATGTACCCGTTTCGCAGTTGAAGATGGAAAATAAATATTTTGAAAGTTGGTTTCAAAAAGATAGTAGAGTATGGGCGGCCAAAAGTCAGTTTCAGATGGTAACCACTAGGGCAGAGGCCGAAAATTACTTTTATTATTTATTTTAAATTCAAAATATAATTTATTAATGTTTAACACTACTGTGGGTAAAATTTAGTAATATGACACCAAAGGGTCAAATTGCAAAAATTGACTCAGATGACCCATCTGAGATGGGGTCATTTTTCGACATCAAAACAGTTCTAGCTTTCGCGGTGGTGGAATCAACTAAAAAGCCGTCAAAGGTTTTTTTGGATTTTTTGAACCTACACTAGTGTGAAATAATATCGATCTCTAAAAAGGGCACAGGCAGCAGAATTAAATAGGGCGTATGCGCTAAAAATAACACCAGGAGTAAAATCAAGCTGTCTCAATGTTGAATTTTTATCCTTTTTCGTCACGAGTTTAAGTACTTTTGGCAAGGATGAAAAATACAGAATAAATTTTATATTTAAAAAGGACGTTCCAGAAAAAAATGTTATTTACACCTGGGTCCAAGCATTGTGTTACAGTTAAATATTGGGAAAATATTTTTTAACAAAAAACATTTCTTACCAAAAAACATTTTATTACAAAACATTTTTTTAACAAAACATTTCTACACAAAATCGTTTTTAACAAAAAAACATTTTTTAACAAAAGAATATTTTTTTCAAAAACAAAAACAGTTTTTAACAAAAAATAAAATTAAACAAACAAAATTTCAGTCTTAATTTTTTAAGTTTAATCAATTATTTTTCATCCTTTTTCTGACGTGGATGAAATGCTGAGTATCGAACCCGATACCTGGCTACGGCGAAGTAACCCAAAGCTAGCCGGTGAAATTCGACTCCAGCAAAAGATGCACTCGGACATAAAACTGGTCACTGATAAACCGAGCACTTTGAAACAAACAAATTCGACCTCAATTTGGCATGGAATCGTCAAAATTGAAAATAAATCCGAATCTGTTAAATATGTTGAGCGAATAGAATTTTTGTTTACTTGTGCAAAATCTGGGAATATTTTGGCTACTTCTGCGTTTGGAAATTTAAAACAGAAAATTTTTCCAAATCAAATTTATCAGTTTGGATGTCAGTTTAGGGTTCAACATTTTTTTATTGTTTTAAATTGTACAGTTTTCAATAAAAAAACGGAAATATTTTTGTTGATAATGTTATTTTTTGAAATATTTTGTGAAATTTCAGTCAACGCATAAAAATAATCATTTTTGGTCATTTACCGCCTTAGTTTTAAGTGGCGTTGAAACCAAAAGTGGAACGTTGTACTAAATCCTATACAGTCGCTTTCATAGCTCACATACGCTTTACCTTTCTGATTGAACATTATAGAGAATTTCAAATGGGATCCAATGATACTATTCTCTCGAAAATCGGATGAATAATTATATTCTAGCGTCAGCCATTTTTAACGTTCCACAAGTGGTTCCATCAAAAGTTTGATTTCAACGCGACTTGAAACTCACGCGGAACTGTAGTTGCAAAAAGGCCAGGTTTTTACCACCAATTTTTTTTGGAAACTTTCGATGAAAAGTCTCTACCATGACAAGCCTAAAAACAGTGGCATGTTTTTCAGAATTCGGGACCAAAAAGTAGTGACCATAGTATGGTCACCATACATTATATTTGATAATTTTTAACAATTTGCTGTTTTAAAGGTGAATAGTTAACATTAACATTCCTATGTCGGATTAAAATAAAAATTCGGATCGGAATCCGATCATCGGATTGAACTTTGAGAGAACAAAATATATTTATGTTTTTACTCACCCTCAAAAGCACCGTATCCCACGTACCTCATATCAAGCTAATTTTGAAACCATTTCAACCCTTTTTAAGATTGCATTATTTTTCAAAGATATTATCATGCATACAAATATTAAATATTATAGAGGAAGAAAAACTGAAAGTGTGCCGATCCACCCGATTCTGATGGAAACACATCGATGATAAAAATTTCTTGAAAATCTAAACTGCAAAAATGCAATAAAAATAAAAAAAATAATATAATCATCGTCTTGGAGTAATTGTATGCATGCATAAGAGGGGAGGCCCAGAATCAACTCAAGTTTTTAGTTGAAACATTTCGGCGATATTGACACTTTCGCCCATATAATGACAGAAATAAAGTTTATATAATAGTAATACTATTATAGTATATCCCTTTATCACACTTTTGTAAATATCCCGGCCCTGCTTAGCAAACTTAGTGTGTTTTTAAGTTGTAGGGCCGGAATATTTACAAAAGAGTGATAAAGGGATATGTAAAAGTTTAATTTTTTTTATAGGTTCATTTTAAAAAATGGTTTTATTCGACGTTTCGGGTATTCCATGATCATAAAGTCACTAATAAAACCATTTTTTAAAATGAACCTATAATAAATAATTATATCTCGAAAAACCCCTACAAAAAAAGGATAAATATATATATGTTACAGATGATAAAACATCCAAATGGAAAACAAAACTTTCACGCAAAGATTAAAAATATTACTTTAACAAAAAGTCATTATAATAATTCTGAATTATTTCAAAATTTCGTGACCCTTATAAATTTTATTATAAATTTAAATACACAACTTTCACTATGATAAATTACATTATTTTTATTTAAATAGCACTGTTTGACATAAATTTACTGATAATATATGTGACAGAAATAACAGTTATCATGCACATTTGATATTTTCAATTTGATCTTATTTTTTGACTAAATTATCGATTATTCTTTTTGATCAGCTAAACTGTATATCCTGAATGAATATGAGGAATATCAGGCAAAAACCTTTGGTTTCCTTTTAGAAATTCTTCGTCAAAACTTGTTCTTTTTACTGGAATTGACTCCTCTGAACCATAATTCGAATCTTTGACTTGAAAAAATTCAACGCCATTAACATTTTTTGTACCAAAAATGCAAATATAGTGCCCTTTCACGAACTTGTCTTTAATTTGGATAATCTTTTTTATTTATTTGAGTATTTTTTATTATTATTCTATCCTCGGAAAAACAAATCAAATTGTAAAATCTCAACAAAGTGATAAGTCTAAGGGGATTATTTTTTTTTAATTAATTCAATAATTTATTTCATGAAAATATTGAAAATGACCGGCGCGTTAACAATTTTGTACCTCAGTGAAATTTATTTCACTGAGAATCATTCTCGTTCTAGTTTAAATACAATCGTATATGCGCAAATAACGAAAACTTTATTTTTATTTTTACGAATGACCTGAACGGAAACGGAAACTTTTCTTCGCAACAGATTGACGACTACTTAGTTTCGAACCTACAATTGTTTTGGGAAATTGAAAACTAATTTCAATATCATTTACGCGAGTTTTTCGCCGTTCCCGCTCACAACTTAGCGTGATGCAAATAGTTTTTCAGATGTTTGATAAAGGGTTCATAATGCGAAAAAGGAAAAATTCAACTTTTCTAGTGTATTATACCAGTTCCGATAGTTAAATGCTTTATTTTCATAGACTTGATTGGACAATTAAATAGTAATAAAATTGTAGGTTAAATATTGGTTTTACCTTGTGCTTCTGCGGAGAAAAATAATCGTACTTCATTTTATATAGAAAACTTTTAAAATGTTCTGATAAGTGTGAAAAAACTCCGCAACACAACTTATTAGTGAGCTTATAAGATAACTTAACAACAAATCATCCGAAAATTTCAATG
>SCLH01000971.1:16629-39796 GCA_004367855.1 Oikopleura vanhoeffeni | reverse complement strand
ATTTTGATACGACTAGCAGTTTCAAAAGATATTTTTCCACTTTTTTTTATGATTTTCGCCCATTTTCGTAGAATAAATCCTAGCGTAAACACGACACATAAAATTAAATTTCTGAGGAAACTCAGATTTAGGAAATTAATCTGAGGCTACTCTTGTATATTATTTTTTCTCTGGTCTTTATTTCGAGGTATTTTTTCTCAAGTGTTCTTTCTCTAAAACTCGAAAAAATAAAACTCTAGTTTTTGTGGATTATATTATATTTTGAAAAAAATTAGTTTTAGATAAAATTGGATACGAAGCGACAAGAGGGCACATTTTTAACATAAGACTGGTTTTTTGAAACCTTAGTGTAAAACAACACATTCTTTATTTCTCTAGTTCTTTAACGAATTTAAACATTTTGATTTATTTCTCTTCATCCATTTCAATTTCATCTTCAGAATCACTAAGATCCTCAGTCTGGTATCAATTATCTAAGTAGTCCGACAAATCTTCAGGATCTTGTTCGTTATAATAAGGCATTTTTAAAATTTTAATTTCATTTTTAATTATGATTTCTGTGGGATGAATAATGAGATTTATAAAAATTGTATTTTACGCCATCTAACATAATACGACGATCAAAGTCTTGTCAAGCTGCTGCAAAATCTAGCTGAAGCTTGATAAGCATGGTATCACGCCGAGTAATCAAGCCTACAGCAGGCCGAAAACTGATTTGTCTCTTTTTAGTGGCTTGAATCTTGATCAAATACATTTATTTTATCCTCAAAAATACTTTTTTTACCAGATTTTTGAAATGTACTTTTTTTGGTACAGAAAATAGAATTACCATGTTGTATGCTAATGGATAGAGTATTTTCACTTAGAGAAAAGATTCAGAGAGCTAAAGTTGAGTATTATTTATAATTTGCATATCACTCTGGATATAAATCTTTTTTGTTGGTAAAAACTTTACTTCATTTTGGCTATATATTGACAAGATAATAAATGTTTGAAAAAATTAAATGTCAAAAATTTAAGTCTGACATTGATCTCAATAATTTTGAAATTTTTAATTTCCAAATTCAGCGTAATAAGCCTTCAGAGTTCGAGTCAAAAACTATTTTCATTAATTTTTTTCCGATTTTTCTGCGTGCATTTTGGCGCTAAGGGGTACGAAAACTTTTTTTTCAGACGATTCAGATAAGTTTTTTTTAATTTGAGACTATATTTGAGTAGCCAGTGTTCTATTTTAACTTTTGTGATTCATATGTGATTTTGAAAAATGTATGGTTTTCCGATGAGGTACCTGAAACTAAACCTCTATTTTGTCTTGCTTTTCTCGAGCACACAAAATTAAAATTATAAGCCTCCAATTTAAGTCTATCCTTGATCTTGCGTCATGAAAAATAATGAATATTTTATCGCATTTATTATCTCCGCAATAACCGCCCAAAGTGCCGTCCCCGAATGGCGTTTTGGGTGTGAAGGGAATTTCAATGGTTTTGGGTGTGAGGGGGTTAACGGTGATTTTGAAAAGCGACGAGATCGGGAAAATGTAAATATCCTTTGAAATTATCCCGAAATGTTCGTAGTCGTGTTTTCTTGTTAATCCCCTTTATCCACCTGATCTAGACGAGAAATAAAGAAAATTTTTAAGAACGAATATTTACGGTACTTTATGACTTCTGTTAAATTGAAAGAGATTTTTTAAGCAAATAAAATGCATTTATTTAAAAACAACAAAAGGCTCTTAACACTGTCTAATAGACTCTAGATTGGCAGTAAAATGCCAAAATAGTGAGAAACCAAAATCAAAATTGAATTTTTTTCGTGGAAAATATTCTTTTCGTCAATTTTCTAGGATAATTTTCATAAAAAAAATATCGAATTTAGTTTTTCGTTCTTAATTGTGCTCTAATTCACATGAATTTCATATTTTTTGGCGTTTTACTATTTTGGCGTTTTACTGCCACCCGAGACTCAAGTTGAGTCACTCAACTGGGGCAATTCTCTGTAGATATACATTTATATATGATATATCCCTTTATTACACTTTGCTTAGATTTTGTAGTTGGGAGATTTTTCTAGTATATCCCCTATTCACACTTTTTTATAATNAGGGCCGGGATATTTACAAAAGTGTGAATAGAGGATATTCAAGCCTAACTAACTACAAAATCTCAACAAAGTGTAATAAAGAGATATACTGTATATCATATACAGAAGAAATATTATCATTTCCTACATCGTGAGTTTCTTTGAGCACTATCGTTTTTGAGACCGGTGAGTAGACAGTGTCTACTAGACACCCAAAAAGTGTAAGAAGTAAACAAAAGCTTTTCTTCTACTTTTTCCGTCGAAAAAGTGAAAGTTTTTTACTATTCAAAACGAGCAAATTTGTCTTCCAATTTTTCACTGTCGAAAAAAGCAAAACTAATTTTACAGAATCTGTATAAATTTTAGTCTGATACATTTCATACCTATAAAATTCATACCTTTAATTTTTTACAAATTAAAGTTTTATTTATTAAATATTAATTATTTAAAGAAAAATGAAATATCGAAGGCGAAATTCGGTCGAGAAGATAAAATTTCTCAAATTATTTTTCTAAAAGTTAAAAATTCAAATTAGAAATTCAAAGTTTACATTTCTATTGAAAATGTTTTATTTTTATTTTTGACTGAATATTTTCTATTACCCGTTGGTGCAAAAAAGAGGAAGTGCTCCAGAATAGACTATTATACGTAAGCAGCGCAACATGCAAAAAAATTACAATTGTAATTTAAATTTTTAAATGATGATAATAGGGTCACGCAGCGTGACTCACGCTATCCACCTTTAAATACGAAAAAAAATCCAGAACAAAATTACAGCGCAAAAAATTTGAAAATAAGAACAAAAAAAATTTGGGTAATTTTACGGGTTAAAATGGCAGTCAAAGTTTCAAATTTACGATTTGAGCAGGAGCGAAAATATAAAGTCAACTTTTTGTAAAAATTCATTCGGCTCATCGTTTCCAGTGCCACATTTTATATGGTAAGATACAAAACATAATTTCTTAATAGTTCATTCTAGAAGTTTTTTCCAAAAAGGCACTATTTTCATAAAAAGTGAGTTTTTTAGCCTCAACTTTAATAATCTTCGATATAAAAACATGAAATATTGGGTTTTACGATGAAATTCACCACTGAAAAAGATGGCCAAAACGATTTTTAAGTTAAAATTGCCTTTCTATTTGAAAAATCAAAATTTCTGATTTTTCGGCGAATTACTATCTACTCCTTATTATACAGTATAAATTGTAGTATAAAATGAGATCAATTGTTATGGTTTTTATAATGAAACATCTGTCATTCAAAACGGCTTTAAAATAAAAAGAAACTTACCGGGACCATATTGCTGAACTTGACCTTGAGAACGAAACATATTTTCAGCAGCTTGAATTGCGTTCTGTTGAAAGGATTCAAATTTTACTCCAACCAATAGTGGTTAATGAGGTCGACCCGTTAAAGAGGTTGTTTTATTTTTAACTGATGCTATCACATATTTATCATCATTAACCGGCTGGTTAACCAATATTAACCAAGCTTTTGTATTCTGTTGAAATTTTCAGCATTAATTTTGCATCTCCCGTGGCCGTAGAAAAAATATCAAGATCACAGACACAATATGTTTTTTTATTGGGGTCATGCTTTCCGTACCCAAATTGACCAATCAAATTGTTGTGAAAAACGCGACGTCATGATTATGCGTCATAAGGGGGTTGAGAAATTCCATCGAATGCACTGGAGCACAGTGATAGACATAACTTATGCGGCATAAGTAGGGTCAGTACCGGGAGACTTATCTGCAAAACTAAACCCCTCATTACGGATTTTTTGAGTTTCTCTAACGCGATCGGTATAATAACAACAAAAAATCAATAATAATTCAACCTTTATAGCGCGTTTCAAAGCCCGAAAGATTGGTTTTTCATACTCAAATTGTGACCACTTGGGGGCTACAAAGAATTCGTACTGAAGGGTTAAGTTTTGCAGATAAGCTTCACGGTACTGACCCTACTTATGTGGCATAAGTTATGCGGCATAGTCTTATGCCTATCACTGTGCTCCAGTGCAGTCGGTGGAATTCCTCAACCACCCTAATGACGCATTATCATGACGTTGCGTTTTTCACATTATATTTTTCATTCAGACCAATTTGGGTACGCTAAGCACACCCGTGCTTTCCGTACCGAAATTGACCTAAATAACAAAAAATAATGCAGACCAGTTAACCTTGATAAATAAATCAAAATATTATTAATTATTTTTTCAAAATTATTTCCAAGTTTCAATTGATTAATTATCAATGATAATCACAAAATATGCTACCTCATAAATCATGAGTAGGGTCAGTACCGGGCGTGAAATCGACTTTTAAACTAATTAGTTTATTAACGATTTGTGATCGGTGACTTGTGCAGAATTTTAAGGAGAATTTTTTAAAAATGTAGAAAAAAAATTTCGAAAATTTTTTATTTGGTAAAATGNCATTTTATGCTTTAAATTGACGATTGAAGTAAGTGCTCATGCCTGCTCAATCCTAAAACTATGCTAATTGGATAGCAAATAAAATTTTATGTCGTAAAAGACAAAAAAATTCGGTGGCAAAGAATGTTAGCTAATATCAATTTGAGTTTTCGGTCGTTCCGCCTACGCATTTTTGAGTCATGAAAGCTTATGAATATCTGGTTAGTTTAAATATCTTTTACGAAAAATAGACAGTTTATTTAATTTTGAGCCTAATACTTTAAAACCGGATTTATTATTTTGATCCCTTTTCCTGATCTCCTTGAAAGTACGCGCTCAGCACCCTCTTCTCATCTTCTGACCTTTTAAATCGCTTCCTCCGCCTAGTTTAATTTAACATTTTTATTTTGCAAACAAATTCGTGCACAATACAGTCGTATGCTATAGCATGGTTTGATTTTAAAGGGGTACCGATCATACAGTATATTGAGGTTATTTTTTTGTTATTTAAGATACTTTTTATTCGACGTTTCGGCTAAACAGCCATTATCGAACCATGAAGAAAATTGATTTTTTCGAGCGCGAAATCGAGGTCTTAGCGAAAAATTCTTTAAAATTAAGAAAGGTGCATAATGCACCGTGCATTTTAAAAAATATAATTTTGCTAAAAACCCGGTTTAGCGCTCAAAATTTCAACTTTCAATTCCTGTTCATCCAAATCTTTTAAAATTTCTTCGGAAAAAATATGACTATTTTATTTCTCGAAACAAATGAGTATTTTTAGGTTTAAGGGGGTAGCAGCGATGTGGCAGACTGGCGTCAATTTAATTTTACGAAAATAATTAGTTGGTTTTTTTTTTGCTATTATCTGTTAGCTGAACCAAAATAAATGTATTCAGCTCATTAAATCATTTTTTATCTATTTAAGAACTTAAGGAACGATTTGAGTTCAAACTTATTTTATATTCGTAAAATTTTCGAAAAAATTCAAAGCATTATGAAATTTTTAAGCATTTTTCGTCCAAAAATTTTTCTGATATATTTATAAAATCTGTGAATAAAAACGGAAAAAATAGCCACTTTAACTTTTTTCATGCATGTTTACATATTTTCTGACTGCTGTTTGAAAAATCATGAAATGTTTTTTTGTCATTTGTTGTCGACTCTTTAGAAATTATGAAAATTTCCGCAAATCAATGTCCAAAAATTTAATTAGTAGTTTTTTGAAATCTCTGTAAAAAACCAGGCGGAATCACTTGTGAAATTTTCTGGTATCTATTTGGTTTCCGTATTTCAACCGATGCAAGGGTCAAGTGATATCGTTTCTGAACTTCTGATGAAATTGACATCACTTGCTTGTGAGAGCGGTTTGTAACATTTGGCACGCAATTTATCAAATTTTATTTCTCCAAAAATCTCAATTACATTTCGGGTGTTAAAGGTACTTTTATTTTTTGAAAGTCAGGACATTTTTCGATATTTAATCGCAATTGAAGGTCAATTTTTTTTCCTAAAAAGCTGTTTTTATCCATTTTCTGATGAAAAAAATTCCATATTGAGGAAATTTTTCATGTGGATAATTATTCTCGCACTAATTAGTTGCATAACACCCGACAATGTCTGAAGTTTATAAATATTGTTTTCAAAAAAAATTCTCACATCGGGTCAAGTTGGAAATGGAGTCATAATGAAAAGTGGTTTTTGATATTTTTACAGATACTTAAGTATGTACAAAATTTAAAAATATAAACGTTTGCAAGATATGGACACTTTTATTTAAGATAAAAAATAATATAAAAATTTTTCACCTTTTTTTTTCAAAAATCACTCCGAAAAAGCTGTACAATCTGCCACATCGCTGCTACCCCCTTAAATAATTTGTTTGATAACTTGATCAAGACTTATTTTTTTTTGCTTGATGAAAATGACGATAAATAATTTCTGATTAAAATTCACGACCTAATATCGGGTACACTTTGATCGATATCATAAATTTTAAAAAATATGAGAAAAAACTTTGTTGGCAGAAACTTTGAGTTTTTCACCATATTACTGTCATAATTAAGGTTATGAAACGGGATGTACAAAAAACGCGTAGGTATTTATTTTTCGAAAAATTCATAAAATATAAATGCGTTTGTAATATGCAATAGATTTCTTATGCCGTTATGCTATTGAATTCCGGGCCTCTACCAGGTCCTTAAGAGTATTTATATATACTTAAGTAATATATTTACCTTAGGAAGCTCCCGTTGTCGAACATATCCTCTGCTGCAGGATCTATACTCCAATAATTTCCTTTACCAGGCTGTAAATACGCTCAGAAATTGTTTTGTTAACCCCTGGACACCAAAATAAATTTTTGATTTTTAATTTTATTGTTTTTGAAATTATCAAATTATAAATTTTAATTTTTGTCACTAGACTGAGTCGGCCAAAAAAAGCAATGAGCTTGGTCTCAGATCATTGGAACCTAAAAAATCAATCTCCTCCTAAAAAAAATCAGGATTAACTCCATTTTTGGCTATAAGTTATAACTGATAACCAACAAGCTTTATAATCGATGAAAACGACAGTGGATAACCCTCAAAAGCATGAACTACCCTGATAATATTTTTTGGGTCCTGGTTACCAAAATCGAACCTTCGAGAAGGTTTTTTGAAGGGAAATCTAGACTGTCTCCTCATCTCACGTACACATCACATTATTATAATAGTATGTTATCGAAGAGCATCAGAGAGCAAAATAAGCCCCACTCTCTAGCGCTCCGCGTGTACATTATTGGAACATGATTGCTAAATCAAAAAATCCAAAAATTGGTTTTCCCTTTAAATTCGACCTAAAGTATTCTAAAATGTAAGTTGATTATACAAATTTTCAAATGTGAAGTTTCTTACATCGCTTATCATAAATCCCTTTATATTTAAAAACTATTTTTATGTGACCGTCTGACTTTTAGTTTCAGTTTTTTGATTTAAATCGAAGAACTTTATAATCGGAGTTAAACTAAAGATAACATTTAAAAAAACATAAATAAGTTTTGCGGTTTGTCGAGGGTTAAAAGTGAGCATGTAAGTCTGAAACACACGTGTACACCAGACTGCCAATTTCTAATTTACACTTTATTAAACCAAAAAAAGTTAAATTTAGTCTCAAAGAGATTTTCGATACCAGATTGTGGGCTTTCTGGAAATTTATATATTTTTAGCAATTAACTCACTAGCGTATTATATAATATGAGTTTTTTATTATAAATTTGTTTTTATTGAAAATAGCGCAGAAATATGTTAATAAAAACCTTTGGTTCGAAAATTTGTGGCATAAATTAGCAGTTTATTGCGCGATTTGATTGGGTCAATGGTTGATAATCGGTGGCTTTACTTTTTATCGTCAGGTGTTTATTCAGCATTTTTCTGATTAACCCTTAGAGTTATTTTGAGCGAAAATGTTTATTTTTATTTACTTGTAAAAAAAATTTAGATTTGAGCTAATCAATAATTAAAAAATTTATTCTTCACAGGGAGTAGCACTTTATCGCATTTCGAATGTCTATACGTTTTTTCCATTTTTGACCAAAAAACTTAATTTTTGTTCCTAAGTTGTCGAAAGTGCCAAAATTGCCAAAAGAACCAAAATTGCCGAAAATGCCGATATCGCCAAAGATACATAATATCGCCTAATATTTTTTGGCAAGTTTTTACTGCAATCTTATATTTTAAAATGATTTCAATTTTTTGTGACTTCAAAAGTTAAGTCTTCCAATTTTTTTTAAAACGAATAAGTGAATATATTTAGAAATGTGAATTGTAATAAATGCATTATGTTTGAGGTAATTTTATTTAAGTTTATTGTTTTTTAATTATATGATATTATCAAGACCAAACCTCCTTATGATAAATATTTTTTTATGGTTTGAAAACACCCTGTGAATCTGACTCAAAAAAGTATCAGATCGGATTTACAAATCCCTGGTTTTCAGAGTCAATGGATTAAAATTCGACTGAAAAAGTATTTGTGCCATCTAACTCCTTTCAATGATTATAAATAAAAAAACGCGAGATTAATCTAAAGTCAACATTGAAACCATTGACAACCTCAACAGCCTAGACAGGGTCAAGCAGGCCTGAAATTTTATTCAGATTTTTTGCATAATTTAACAAACAAATGAGTGTAAAACAATTTCTAATCTTGAAAATCTTTTGTTACCATTACAAAGAGAACTCTTTTTGAGTATACAAAATAGGTGCTCAAAAATTTTTCAGATTATCAGATAATTCCCACGAGTACGTATTTAATGACTTGTTTTTCGGGTCAATCTTTTGAACCTACAGAAATTTCGCTGCAATAAACAATTTAAAAGTGTGCTAAAAAACGCTACAGATCTTAAAAATAAATACGGAAAATAATTTCAGTTTTGTACTTAACAAATCACATGGTAGATTATTTTTATGTCAACCAAAGTGACTCTCTATAGCCAATAGGGTGTTTAAGGGTATCCCGGTTCCTACATTTTCTCCAATTATTATGTCATAAAAATGCACCAAATCAATTGTTTATTTTTGAACGCAAAAAACAACCCAAATGACAACAAAAATTTTTCGAAAATTTTGCATTTTTTCGATTTTTTTCTAAGTATTTTCTCAAAATTATGTTTCAAAATAACGTTTGTGTCAATTTGACCACTAAAACTTCGAAATATTGGGTGACGTAAGCCAACCCTTTCTCTTCAGTGTTTCCCAAGCTTTCTTTTGAGCTTACTTACGAAAAAATCAAAGCACATCGGAAAATTTTTTACGTGACCTTGAAAAATTCATATTTTTTGTTTAGGGCCGAAATTTTACAAAATCCCACTTACAAAGTTTCTGTTTGTTAAGAGCTAGCTTTTGCAAAAATTTAAGTAAATTTTGAAATTTAACCTAGGAGCAGATAGATTTTCCGATGAAAAAAGTCTAAAAACCGGTATTTTGGACCGGTTTTTTACGTATTCTAGAATAAATATAGCACTTATCGACAAAAGCTCACTACAAAGTTTTGTATACTAATTATACAGGTTATGTTAAAATTTGGGTTTATTTCAAAATAAAACCTGGGAGGAGATAGGATTTGCCGTTTTGGCAAAAAGTTTTTTGGCAAATTTTTCCCAAGTTGAAGGCTAGTTCTACAAACTGGCTAATCTGAATAATATTCTTGAAGCCGTGTTTCGCTTATATTTTATCGAGAATAGTCAAATTTAGGGACCGGGATACCCTTAAACCGTTTACAGTTTATTTCAAGAATTTTTATCAAAAATCTGTAGTTTTTTATACTGTAAGTGCCAGAAATAATCTCAAATAATACTTTTACTCATTAGAAAAAAACATTTATAATTCAGTGATTTTACTCAAATTTTCGATAAATTATCAAAACATCCAAAGTTTAAAGGTTTATTAGAAATTACTATAAAAAAAAAGGTTTTTCAAAATACAAACATAATTTATAAGAGCTACAAAAAAACAAAAAAATTGATAAAAACTTCGAAAAAAGAACCATAAGTAAATATTCATTTGAAAAAACCGTTTTTTTAAGTAATTTACAATTTTTTACGATGAAATTACATTTTTCTGCAAAATTTTTTTTCGTAAAGAGGCTATTTTTAGTAAATCAAGCCAAATATAACTGGTCAGTTTGAGTTATCTAATAACTTAATCGGATGAGTTTTTGTTTAAAAAGCCTAAATGTTAACGGTTTGGGCACCGTATTAACTATAGTCACTCTGGCTGGGAAAAACGTATATTAACGTTTTCGTGTTTATTCAATTTAAATCATATTAATAATCAAGAATTTCTCGTACAAAAATTTGAACAAGAACTACCCATTAAATAATTTATTAGTTTTAACTAATTATTGAATAAAATTAAAAATACTTTATAAGGCGCCATGAAAATTATAATTTTAATCGAGATTGCATGAAAATTTCAAAATTGACATTCCGAAATTGCAAAAATTAATGTCAACGATACAGTACTTTGATACTCAATCGCGTTAGATTATGAAAATATATTAAAAAAAATGTGGTTCAATGGCCTCGCATTATTTCGGAAATTCAATTCTCCGAAAAAAAATTAAAACAGTCTGAGAGACTGACATTGAAATTTTTTTTCGAGCATGAATCTTTATGTTTTCAAAAGGTAACTTAGTCATTTATTCTTAAGGGGGTTGTGGTCAAGAAAATCGTGTACGGACCGCCGTGTCATACCATTATCAAATTTATATGATTTTTTGAGATCTGACACAATATTAACCACGAATATTGCATAAGAAGTAAATTTTCATCAAACAAAAAACCTCAAATTTGAATATAATGTTTATCTACAGGTGTATACACATATAATCCGGCTTTATCAATTGAATTTCAGTCCAGTCTAGGGTGTTACTGGTTTTTGCAATTTCTGAATAAGAATATATAGATTACTGACCCTCAGAGTACAGAGCCTGAATATTTGAATGATACAAACAACGCAAGATATTAGCACCCAATCAAAACCCTGGATTGCGGAATAGGCCGATTGCATTGGTCAGATTAAGAAAGGATCAACAAATCAAATGCTCAGATTCCACATTTTTCAAATATTCAGGATCTGAGCTCTGAGGGTCGGTAATCCATATGTTATATTATATATCCCCCTTTAACACTATCCGGAATATCCCAGCCCTGTATAGTAAACGTAGTGTGTTTTTGAGTAGTCGGGCCAGAATATTCCAGATAGTGTGATAGTGAGATATCATAACGCAAAATATGTCTCAAATAAGGTCACGTGTGAAAAGCGTGGCTCTCTTTGCTAATACTATTGCCTCATTCAGCTGTTTCCAAAACAAATTGAGAAGTTGAATGCTGTTGGGAGTTGAAAAATAGCGATCTATGCGAAAAAATTTCGAAATTTCAGCAGGAAACTGTACAAAAACTCAGAACCGTGTGTGAAATTCCTTTTTTTTTTGCTTGGAATTTTCGAAATAAATTCAAGAATAATTTTAAGCCAAATGATAGCCAAAATTTCTTCGAAAAATGATGATTTGTGGAAAATGGAACATTATGTTTTCCATGATTTTTCCTAGCTCAATTTCGGCACAGAAACTGAAAGTGTTCCGGAAATAAATAATATCTGAGCTGGTCAATTTAATTAAAATTAATGTCCACATTTTTTATCTTTAAGTAGGTCAGCTTTTATCTTCCGGATTGAATTATAAATCCGCGCAAAAATTTAATAAATGCTCAGGCTCTGATTATCGAATATCGATTACGGGGGCTCCTGTTCATTTTCTACTAGATTTTTAGTCAACATTTTTATATAATTCGGCTTTTAAAAACAACTCATCCGATTAAATTATTAGATAGCTCTGAGCACAAATATCTTGTTGATAATTTAATAAATTGGTCTGAATCTGACCAATATTCCCAATTTTTCGATAAAAATCTAATAATTCAACAATTTCAGTAATCTTAGTAAAACATATAAAAAAAAATATTTTGATGAACCAATTTTTAATTTTATCATTCACAAGATATTTGTGCTCAGTATGAGCTATCTAAGAATAAAATCGAACGAGTTGTTTTTAAAGCCGGACTATTTAAAAATATTGACTAAAAATCTAGTAGAAAATGACCAGGAGCCCCCGTAATTGACGTTATTACATAATTGTAACAACATAATTCTATACATTCTATAATGCTGAAACTTAAAATTTTCAGATGTCATAATTTCTCCTCTGCCTCTATATTTAACTGCGCTAGAATTATAACACTCCCGGCCAAAATGAGGGCTAAAGATCGTTGTGGAGTTAAGAGGGTAATTGCTGTTTGTGATTATTATTTCGTCATAATTTCTGGTTAAAGTGGTTAAGGTGCGAAACGACCTCATTTTGGAATGTGAAACGACCATTAAGGGGATCGAGTCCAATTTTAAGCCCCCAAAAAGCAATTTTAGTTATAATAACTAAAATCATCGCAAAGATCGTAGAAAAAGAAATTATACGATTTTGTAACGAGAGGTTTAGTAAATTTTTTATGCAAAGTCAGCATAAATTTTTGAAGAATAAAAAGTACGGTGTAACACCCTTGGAAAGATATCTATAAAAAATTAGTTGAAAATTTATCTGTCATCAGAATGTACAGTATTTTTGAAAGATTAGAAAAAAAGTAGAATTTTGAGACCCACATTTTTCATTGGTTTAATTCGATTCATAATTCTTAGCCAATCAAAAGTGAGATATATTTGCTAAGTTTTCGCTTTTTTTCTCCGGAATAATATTTCATTAGTTAAATGAAGACTTGGAAAATCATCACATTTGAAAAATACGGCCAATGAACTCAACTGGGTTAGTCAACATAATTAAGAGGACGAGCCACACTTTTCCCACGTGACCAGGTGATAGGAGACTTTTAAAACCAGAATATTATATTATTTATAGATATGCTTACGTTTGGAATATCTCTCAAGAAAATGAGATGTTCGACAATAGTTACACATATATAGTACTGTATATAGTTAGTTTAATCGAATTAAAAGTCGTTAAAATATCAATACAAACGTAAAATAATGAATTTTAGACTAATATTGTGCGTTAGAATAGGCTTAAAATTTTCATTAGAGCACAATTATTTAAAAATTCGTCATGGAAACATGATGTATAATCTTAATTAGCTATCATGCTAGAATCGTAGATAAGCCATTCAACGTTGTTTTGAGCACATTTTTGACCCTTTTTGTGACCGAAAAATATTCAAATCAAACCACAGACTATTTATAGAGCCAAATAAAAAGACCAAAAATACTTTTAAGAATATGTATTTCGTAAAAATCGAACTTCTAAAAAGAATCAGTACTTAAAATTCATTGCGCTATTTTATTTTAAGCTTATAATGCACTGACCAGGAAAAATCGCACTCTGCTGCTGGTGAATGAAAAAAAATAAATTTTTTAGGTCAAAAATCTTTCTGAAAATTTTCCAAGTTTTTAAAATGAAGTACCACGTGACTTTAAGGTGATTCAAAATTATGCAAGAAAAGGCCTTTAATATAGCCTCAAATTTCCTCAAGTCTCGATATATCACCTTTTGCCTCGACGATAATTCAAAGTCACGCGGTACTAAGATTAGTCGAATTTAAAATAGCGTAAGTTTTTTGAGAATCAGTCGAAATGCGTAGGTTTTAAACGAGTCATTTGCTTCCCTCTTGATTTTCATTCTAGAATTTTATCACATCAAATTTTTGGACCAGCTCATTTTAAGGTCTAACTACTAAAATTTGAATAAATCTTTATTTTGAAAGATAAAACCGTACTTCAAAAAATCCGTGCAATTATGAAAAAATAGCAGTAGAGAGCGTATTGAATTACATCATTTGATATGATTCAGATCAAATTATTTGAAAAAAACATTTAAAAAGTTTAGAATTAACTTTCCAAATTTCCGAACGTTTCCTTTCCTGGTTCTCTAGGCAATTTTATGAAACAATCGTTCAAGGTTAGATTATGTCGAATTGAATTCTGCCACTTTTTGTCTTTTTTATCTCGATAAAATGGAAAACGTTCCATTATAAATTTATATATTCCACCCAAGGTCAGCTTTCGTTCTCCACTAAAAATAAAATTAATTTTTGAGTCACTTTGCAGAATCGAGAAAGTTAAAAACCTGACTAAATTAAATACTTTTGATATTTATAAATTTAATGTCTGTCCTTGTAAAGTATACATTTTTGGTCGACATAAGTTTTGTTCTTCACTATTTCTCCTATCTGCTGCGTAAGCGCGAAAAGTCTACTTATTTGAAGAAAAAACGAGTGAGCGGAATAATTAAATTTTGGTATTAAAAAGATAGTTTTGTGCAAAAAAAAATAAAATTTTTTTCAAAATTTCAGAATTTGTTTTTAAATTTCAGAACTTTTTTTTTCAAAATTTCAGAATTTTTTCAAAATCTGAGATTTTCGAATTACCAGAAGTGGCATATTATGGGCATCGAACGCATGACGTCGGAAAGAACGAGTAAAATTTGGCTAAATTGGACGAGAATGATTCAGTCTGCTAATTGGCTGAAACTTATAAAGCTAGTTCAATCATCTCTACGCATGGGGTGGAGATCCATATCTTAATAAAAATAATGCCGTAAATTATTCGAGTATTATTTTCTCATTGTAGATAGAAAAAGAAGTAACTGACTGTAAAATAAATAGGCAAAATTTACCTAGAAAAAACCCTGAATTGATCATTTTCTGCCTGACCATTCTAATTTTGGTAGCCTACTTTGATGTTCGGTTAAGTCACTTATTTAGCGCTTATCTCCCAGTGTTTTCGGTACCACCCTTAAGTAGTTAAAAGGATTTGCTAGATTATGAGTATTATCACCAAAGCCTGATCTTTTTAGACTTCTAAATTATCATGTAACTCTAATTCTTTGAGTAATGTAACCACATCACTTTCCGAAATGTGACCAGTAAAGCTCGGATTAAAAGTGTAAAATTGGCACAAAATTATCAAAAAATGTGAAATGTCTTATCATGATATAAAATGACCCAAAATTGAAAATATGATCCTTAGCAGGAAATCTAGACCGCTGAATTATAAAAGCTGAATTTTATCTTTTGTAGGCTTTGGGTAGGCCCGAGAAAACTTTTTTCCTTACTGTAGCTTTGATATGTCCTAGTAAATCTTGTATAAAAATGATTTATGCCGCATAAACTATGCGAATTTTTTTTTAATTTCAACAGGAAAGGTTTCAAAAACGCAAAACTTTTCAAAATGGCCTATCATTTGGCTTGAATTTTTTTTAACAAATTCGAGAATAATCTCAAGCCAAATGATAAGCAAAAATTTTTCGAAAAAGTGTTCCAAAAATAAATAAATGTGAGCTGGTCGATTTTTGCCGTTCCTACCTTATTTTAGCTGTCCCATAATATAAAGTTATATACTTTCCGTGTGAGTTTCAAGTGGTGTCGATACTTGACGTGATTTGAAAGCATATTTATACAATATATATTTTTACATCTGGCCCCAAGTATCGACAAATTGTTATTTGTGTTGACGCTATTTGAAACTCACACGGTATTAAAATTACTCACAATTAAAAAAAGGCGTTGATTAAATTTTAAGCAAAAATTGAGATTTTGTTTAATTAACACTTTCTGATTGGTCAAAAATGAATCAATAACCATCGACCAAAATATTTGCCTTAATTTTCTGAGTAAATCTTAATATTTAGAATTTTCGGTTTTCATCAAATTTTCTCTATGAATTTTGATCTAATTCTAAATCGATGCTACTTTACCAGCAATGAATAAGTGTGCTCTGAAATATTGCGGCAGCGATCCTCGGCGCGCTATTACATTAAAGGCTTCTATTATTTTGAGAAAATGGTTAATTTTTATGTCATTTGTTCTTCAGTTATTTCCGGTCACATGAGACAGTTGAGCTCTGTCTATAACCTTAGGGATATATCTATTATTATCCCCGGGTAACACTAAAAACTTATTCCCTATTCTTTTAACAGGCAAATAAGTTTTTAGTGTTACCCGGGGATAATAATGGATATAGCTAGTCCAGATGGATTTATTAACCAATTAATTGCTTTAATTTTCAGCATCTTGATTTCGATAAGAACGATCAAAACTAGATGCATAAATTTCAGCATCATTCAAGGGGTTATTTTTTATGTTCAAGGGTTGATAATCCACATTTACTGCGGAGCGTCGGTTTTAAAATAATTAATTGAACCAAAATTTTTTGTATATTATTCTCTTATTTTCATAAGACTAGATGTCTTGACGACAAAAATTTATAAAATACAGAAAAGTTTAAATTGAGCACATTTTGAACATTTTTTTGTTCTTTTAATCACGCGACAATGTGAGTACCTTGCGGGTCTGACAACCACAATATTTACAGCGAAACAATTTTATTCTCACAATCTACTTTTAAAATTGCTTCGGCGGGTGATCAAAAATGTTCAAACATTATTTTCAAGAAAATCATTTTAACATTATTATTATCTTATTTAATAAAAAAAAATACTCGGTGGGGAACCTGTTTTTTCATAATTAAATTCATTATTCAATGCATGTTTACTAAACAAAAAATACCAAAAAAGACCTTAATTAACAAGAATGCTGAAAATATTTATATCAAAAAAAAATAAGTTTTGATGAAATTAAAAAGTTTATTTAGTGATATTTATTATTATGTTTATTACTATTTCTGAAAATCTTTGAATTTATTTAATAAGGTCCAAACAACTATGTACAATCCTAATCTGAGAAGATCATTTTCAGTCTACTTTTTAGGGGGTAACCGACGGAGGGCTGTATCTCGAGACTCATAAGTGATAGGAAGCTAATTTTGTTGAATTGTCATTTTCGTGGCTGTTTGCTTCCATAGATATATAAAAAAAATTTCATTGTCAAAAAAATTTTTCAAAATTTTCTATATTTTCAAAGTTTTATTTTTTCTTAACCGCACGTGTATCTTTTGAAGCAATAACTCTTTTGCTTTATTTTTTTTCTATATTAGCATCACGTGAATTAGATCTTGAACATGGCATAAAAAAATTTTAATTTCGAAAAAAAAATCCAAATATTTTCGTAGATCCAGAAATTTGGGGTAACCGACGGAGGCTGTTCTCGAGACTCAGAAGTGATAGAAAGCTGATTTTAGCTGCATTCTTATTTTTGTTAACGGTTTGCTATAAAAACCTAAAAAAAGATGAATTCGATAAAAAAATTTCCGAATTTTGCATAATAATGGAATTTTTTAGTATTTTTTCAGGTAATTAATTTTTCTCGCTGATCTAGACATTGGATCGACTATTTTTACAACTAATTTTATTGTGCAAACTTACTGAAAAAATGTATTAAAATTATGATTTTACTCAAAAAAAGTTTTGGAATTTTTCTTCAAAATCCTATTTTGACGAATTTGAGGGTAAATAAACTTTGAGTGCCTCTAAAAAGCTAATGAGATGAAAAAAATAAAAAACTTTTGTACCGCCTCGCTTGCACACTTTTAAAGAGTGCTTTTCTTTCAAAAAAAATCTAATAGTTCGACTAATGATTGGTACAGCGAACATGTGCAAAACACCCATTATTTTGAAAATTCTTCTAAATAACAGAAATTTGAAAATCAGGCTTGTACGGCTGTTAAGCTTACAAATTAAAGTTTATACTGCAAAAAAGAAAATTTTGATATCAGGAGTATAAAAGTTGTACCAAAAAATGGAAAAATCACTTTTTGGACGGTATACCGGCCGTCCGGTCATACAAAAACTTTTGACACCATTTTTGAAAATTTCAAACAAAATCTCTCTAGAATAGACGTTTCAATCAATACGAATGCGGTTAGCTCAGACTAACGTTTGAAAATCAGTAAAACCCGTAGGTTACTCCCTTAAGTAGGAACGGAAAAAATCGACCAGCTCAGATTTTATTTATTCTCGGAGCACTTTCAGTTTCTCTGCTAAAATTGACCGCAAAAAATTTTAGGAAAAAATTATGTCCCGTTTTTTGGAAGATCCGCATTTTTCAAAATTTTATAAATAGTTTTTTGCATATTATTAAGCTTGAAATTTTTTAGAAATTTTAATCGAAAAATAAAAAAACTGTCGCGCTTAAATAATGGGCAATTTCAAAAACGGTATTTTAATTTTTGACAAGGTTGCAACTTCCAAGTGATTTGGAAACATATTTTATTTTCAAAGTTATTTATTTGTAATTCTGCATAATGAACTATATAAATTTTCTTTGTCAATCAAAAATTAATTTTGCCATTCCTACCTTAGTCAACTAACGATATTAATCATTTTTCAGCTGAAACATTGCTATAAAATGGTATAAATAGCTATTTTAGAAATTTGCACTCACTTCTAAAGAAACAAAAAATTCTTCAGAAACTCGCCAAAAAACGGATGAACGGGTTTTAAAGTCCACTATAAAAACCGCCTAAGAAAATAAGGATAGTGGTATTACTATCCTATTTTATTTTCACGATCAGACCTTCCCGAAATGACTAACCAAATTATCAACACTTTTTCCAGGTCTCAATAAGTAACTGAGTTCGAAAATTTAGTTTATGAAAATCTGGCTTAATTTAAAGAATTAAAGCTGACTTTAGAATTTTACTAGGAATAAAACGTTCTTTATTTTTTAGGGAACTAAGTGGTCGAATATATCTAGTTTTATTTTCAATCCATCTGCAGTATGTAAGGTTTTTTCGCGGGAAAAGTGAAGCAAAATCTACAAGAATCCTTGATGATACTCCCTCCTGTATATTATTTAACCTTAATCTGAAAATTAGTAAATATGATAAATTTTTTTTATTGATACACATCTGATCTTGTTATTTTCAACCACTGAGTTTTGTAAAAAAAATAGTAATTTCAAAATTTCTCAAAACGCTATCAAATGAATGCATTTAAGGGCTAGCTAGGAAAAGAAAGAAAGGAGAAGGAAACCCTTTTCCCAGCCTGTTTAAGGAGGTGGTCCATGCAAATCAGGTCGGACATAAAAATGTTACTAAATTTCGATGAAATGTTTTTTATATCCCCTATTCATACTTTTGTAAATATCCCAGCCCTCCTACTTAAAAACACACTACGTTTCCTAATCAGGGCCGGGATATTTACGAAAGTGTGAATAAGAGATATAGTACCTGAAGAATTTTAAGATCATTGGCGGTATTATCATAATTATATAAGCCGTAGAAAGTCATTTGTGGTCTTTTCCGGTCTATAAATGACCTCAGTCTATAATTTTCCGATTTATTTGCAATTTCAACATTCGATACTCGGAGCTTAGAGAGAAATTTATTTAACAATGTTCGTCCCTAATGTTTTTGGTGAGTGTTCGCTTATCACTTTCATACAAACTGTGAAATTTTTTTTTTCAAAATTACGGAGGAGTAGGAATTTGCAAACATGCAAAATTAAAGCTTAAAATTTTTTTTCTGCAATTTACAAGCGAAATACATAAAAATAGTGCAATTTTCGTCCCTAGTGTTTTGGTCGTACATATTTTGTACATTTTGAAAAATAATTAAAGTTGATACCTCAAAAACTCGGGGAGGAGTAGGGATTTGAAATTTGAAGACGACTTAATTTCGAGCGTCGTTTCCGGCGGATCTGAGACTCGTTTACGGAAATAAGTTTCATTTATTGACAAGTTTTTGTTCATTCAGATCTTTGATGCTAAATTCGAGCAATTATTTTTCATATTTCACTGGTAAACTTCATTAGAAAAGTCCGTTTTTCTCTAATTTTGCGTTGACCACCCCATTAATACAAAATATTTTTCTGTAAAATATTTTCCGGTACAAATTTACTTACTTGTTGGCTATCGACATGGCAATGAGGGCTATGTAAGAATATGGTGGTTTTCCGCGCTGTTTCAAGGATCTTTATTTTTGGTTAACCACTGTACTTGATGGTTAATTGGTGGTCAGAAAATTTTGAGCAGAAATATTTGATTTTCCTTGCATTCAGATGAGAAAAAAAGTACGATATTTATTTATCCTCACGAGACCTTAGGTTTTTAGCCCGATTATCAATTTTGAAATAGGAAATAAGCTGAGCGTTGCATTTTCGCGGTGAATTTTATCTGTATCACTAAGCTGAATGATCGATAAAAGTTTAAAAACGAAAAAAAAAATGATGAGCAAGGAAAACAAACTAAGGCGAAACGTCTCATTTTTGTATTCGCAGTCAAAACTTTTATTATGTCTTTCTTGGATAAATTTTCAAGATACTAAGTATATTTTTTGTTTGACCCTCCAAGGCTTATCTGGTGTTAATTTCATCTCAGAAATTTTATTGTTCTGCAATTTATGGGTATATAGTTTTACAGATAAGGGTTTTTCGAATTCGAGACCCAAAAAACTGAATAAATGCTAATATGGCGTTTTTCGGGTTTTCGGTGAATTTAAATAAAAATCGAAATTGCCCGAAAAACTCATGACTGATAACAGGAAAAATACAGAAACTAGTAAAACTTTTTAAATTTTTTTGAGAAAAATCGAAATAACCTGAAAAAGTCTTAACTGGTGGTCGGAAAGATATAAAAACCAGAAAAAAATTGTTATTACCCAACAAACTGAATACCGGAACTCGTAAAACTTTCACCCGAAAATCTATCTACCCGCAATGAATAGTGAACGATAGTCTAACAAAAAATATAAGCACTTAAAATTTAAGAAAAATATAAGCAACTCAAAATTTCATCAATAATTAGCTGAACTAAGAAATTTTTTTTCATTATTAAAATCCCCGTCAAAATTTAACGACGGAGAAAATAATTATGTCCAAAATATATATTTTTGAGAGAACTTTCATTTTTAAGATCCTTTCCTGAATTGGTCTCTTCCGTTTTCTTCCAGAACTTGTAGTTGTAATATATTCTGTCTCATCATAAACCTTAATAAAGGGTTCAATCTCTAGAATTTTCTCACAGAAAAAAAATAATAAATGTCGGCTCTTACATGTTCCAATTGGTGTTGTGGTGTGAGTGGTCCTGATTTGGTCACAACTTGGCTCATATTAAGAGGGTAGTCTAAGCCTAAAATCAACAAAATAACAAAAATAACAGAAAAGTCGAGTTATCAAAACGATCGATTCGGTTAATCCGGTCAGTAAAAACAGCCAAAATGATAAAAAAGTTATTTTAACCCCAAAAGATCACTTCAATTCCAATTAGCGCATCTTACAGGCGCTGCGGAGGTAAACGAAAATATGGAGCCGGAGGGCAAATTAGAGCCACTTACAATGAAAGTAGTTTCTGTCGTAAACGCCCTCTTTGAAATCTCGTTATGCCTTTATTGAAATGAAATAAAATTATACAAGTTGAACTTGAAATATAATTATTGTTAGCCACCACGTTTAAAAGCAAATATATTAAAAATAATTTGATAATTTTCTAGGAAACCAATCAGCTTTATGCAAGGATGTTTCGAAATTCAAAGCATGAATGATATCGATTACGGGGGCTCCTGGGTCTTTTTTACTAGATTTTTAGCCAAAATTTTTTATTTAATTCAGCTTTTGCTAACGTCTCATCCGATTGAATCCTCAAATTGCTTAAACAGAGCACAAATATCTGGTTAATAATTGAATTAAAAAAATTGGTCCGAATCCGACGATTGTTACTAATTTTTTCAAGAAAAGCTAGTAATTTAACAATTTCAGTAATCTAAGAAAAAAGGTAAAATAAATTGATCCGATGAACTTATTTTTTTTATTTTATTTTTCACAAATCAGAAAATTTTTATATCCTTGCTGAAGATTTTTTGCCAAAAATTTAGTTTGATTTTTTAAAANTTTTTGTGAGGTCGAAATTTTTGGACGCGAAATTTTTAATGATAAATTTGAAAATCATAAATAAACAAATAAGTTACCTTTTAAATCAAAATTGAAATCTAGCTTCGTCTGATCAATTGCTCAATGTCCACTGATGATTGATTTTTTGGTATACGCATAACTGGCTGCCCAGGACCAAAACAAGCATATTTACGCCTATCATTTTGTATTTCTTGCGGTGTCCCATTTTCGGCGATATATTGAGAAAATTCGAATTTTCGTAATTTATATAAAATCTTGCTTGTCGATTTTCAGCTGTTCTCTTGGAGATAATAAGACCATCACGATTTTGGGTGTAACTGTCAAGAAAGCCTGACAGTTATACCTCTGACATTTCTCTTGTAAATACACATCAATAAAATACTTTTTTTATTGACGCATTTTGCGCGATAATTGAAAGAATTTCCCATTTTCTTTAGTATGGAAAATCAGAGAATTGTTTTTTCCACCTCTTTAACATTATAATAGCTCAGGTTTTTGCGTGTACCCTCACAAGAATTAATTGTGATAAATATGGTACAACACGAGTTACATTCATAATTATGTTTATAAATTTTAATAGTAATTTAAGATCATATATACAATTAAAAATACTGCCGAAAGTGGTTAGATTTGCCTTCAATTAAGTGGTCATTAGTGTAAGAAATGTCAAATATGGCGGAAACACCTTGAAGTTACCTCAAGCTGTTTGAAATATTTCCCTTAAGTGAGTGTTTTTCCGGCCGCGGCAAAATATCTGAACCCCTGCCGCGTGATTTATTTACCTTTCGCGGCCCAGCTCGCGGGCTGCAGAATCCCGGGCGTTTTGCTTAGCCTAGCACCGCCCTTATCCCATCCCATCTTATCCCTGTTGTAACTTACAAGTTGTAAGGGGATAGGAATGTAAAATCGGAGGGGGATGCATCTTTTTTGGGAGCCAGCAGTTAGGGAGCAAGAACTAAAGTACATTTTCAGCATAAATAACCCTTTCACAGGTTTTTAATATAATATAAACTCAAAAAATCGTACTCACACAAAATTATTCTGATAATTTTGTTGTAGCTAGCAGCAGTTCTATGAAACCACAAAAAACAATTTCTTTATAAACCCGTCATCATAATTATCATTTTTAAAGCATTTTGAGTTCACTCGGTGACAAGGAATTAGTGGTCAATTTAAATTTACTTTTTTTCTAATTTTGAAAATTTAACTAGACTGGACCGATTCCGATCAGATCGTTTTTTAATTTTATTTTTTAAAACGTCCTTTTAAATTCCAGAAAAAGTCAATTTTTATTTAGTTTTATTATTAAACAGTAGTAATTTTTAACGTT
>SCLH01000971.1:0-16605 GCA_004367855.1 Oikopleura vanhoeffeni | reverse complement strand
TTAATTTATGTTTATATAAAAAGTGTAATGAGAGGTTTAAAAACTCTAAATTATTCAAGCAGTTCATTATTCTTTGATCGAGGTACAGAAAACCGTCGAAAATGTTTTTTGTTAAAAAAACATTTCCAATTTGAAAATTTGGTTAAATTTTGAAAATTTGAAATTTTAACTCGACCGCCATACTTTATGGGCCATAATAAATTCAGAATTTCCTGATTTTTCGAGTTTTTTGTTTCAACCAATTTTGCCGAAAATGAGTTACCGAGGCTAAATTGTACAAAAAAAAATATTCGACTTTTTTATTTAGCCAACATTGTTGGAGAAACTCGAATTGAGCTTATTAAGGCTATGAAATTCATGGTGACGTATTCAAACCTAAAAGTATGATTTTCTGAAATAAGGTGTGCATATTTGCACTCGTATTTAGTCGTTTTTGAAGATATCGAAGAAAACGAGTTGAAAATTTTAATTTTTACTACAGTATTTGAAAAGTTACAAATTCAACGTGAATTATTCGCATTTTTGCGCTTTAATGTAACTTTAGTTCTGCGTCTTAGTATGAGAAAAGTGTTATCTGTCATTATTTTAAATCATAGCATGTAATTTTTAAATTCTTCAAAATGCTGAGAGTTAATCTAGATTGTAAACGCCAAAATAATCTCGGTAGATTTTGACTCTTTTAATAATTTGGTAAAAAAAGCTCTAAAGTGAAATTAAACACGACACACGCTTATGTTCCGAAATCGATTAAAATTGAAATTTTCCAAAAAAAAACTTTGTTCGAAATTGTTGCGAAATATAGATAGTTGAACGCGTACCTCACAATTTGAGGATCGAATACACTATTCGGGATAGTACATGTTCAAAACAAAGTATGATTCCTTAAATTTAGCAAGAACTTATAATTTTAATAGTTGAAAATTCGAAATTTTCATTCTTTCAAATTCATTAAACAATACAGAAGTCAAAAATTTCCTATCTTTTGATATGGGAGTTTAAAAATTGGCACACAGGTTAATTGGACCCTCTTCTATACCTGAAAAACCGAACGGGGTTTTTTTTGTCAACTTTCAGTTTTATATCCAGTTTTATGCTGTCGGGAGTCTCGACTCGGGAGGCCATTTTAGACACCAGAGAGTTGAATTATTGAAATGTCATCGACCCATTTTTGCTTCAAATTAAATAAGGAACACAATTGGCCTACTCAAAATTTATAGTTTTGAACTTCATCTTGGCTTAAATTCAACGCGTAACACACTTATAGTATATAATACACGTATATATAATTTATGATAGACGAGTATATATAATGTATGACACGAGTATATATAATGTACATGATAGAGTCTATATCCCTTTATCACACTTTTGTAACTTTCTCGGCCCTAATTGGCAAACGTAGTATGTTCTTAAGTAGTAGGATATGGCATGCCACACAAAAACAAATACCTATGATTTTCGACTCTGAATATTTATTTCCTGATCATCACTTATAAATTCCCTTATAAATTTTGCTGAAAATTGGAGACTTATTTTGACTTTGAATTTATTTTGACAATAATTTACTGTTGTAATAAAAGGACAGCTTCTGGTTTATCAACGTTATTCGGGACTGTAAGAACTGTTTAAAATAATTGAGAATTTTTTGACAAGTTTCAAAATAAAGTTTTTTAAAAAAAATTGGTTTTCCTACAAAAAATTTCTGAAGAATTTTTGGCCATTTCTTTCAATAATTTTTAAACCTTTTTCACAAAAAAATAAATTTTTTCTATGTTTGTAATGTTTGATTAAAATTATTCAATTTGAATGAAAATTTGCACATAAATTAATTTTTAAAAATGCATAATTAAAATAAAACTTTTCTCAAATATTTCGAAATACAATTAAAATGTCAGTCAGTCTTTTAGGTGATACGTATAGATATACGTTTTAGTATTTATAATTTTGACCTTTTTGTTAGGTCGGTGATTATGATAAAATATTTAAAATATTTTTATTGCTTATCTAGTGTATAATTACGACGAGATAAGTTTATGCTAAATCCAATTTTGCAAGTTTTGCCATATTTTTCGCATGTAGTAATTAAAGGAAAAGATAAATTTATTTAATTTGAGAAAAACCTTTTTATCCAGTTTCAAATGTTCTATGTTCCAGAGTACATTGAGCAGCTCAATTTGAGCTGGTACTTTCAGGCTGTGAATATGAAACTTTCAGGCTCAACTGAAATTTTTATTTCACAATTTAATTATTATTTTTCTTCTCGAAAATATAAATTATTTGAATTAAATTGTTGGTATTGTTATCCTCATACATTGGTAGGAAAGTACTTTATTATTGCTTTGAAAATATATCGTCTCGGTTTTCAGCATTTTGAACAAAACTCCGCGAACTCATTAGCTTTGCATCTCTAAGGGTTAAAAATGTTTACTAAAACATTTAAGGAGAAGTAAGCTCTTGCCTGGGACCGTTGAAATAACCTAAACATAGATAGTAGCAGGTCTTTTTTTAATTGCATTTATTATGACTTTTGCAGCTTGAAAAAAGATGAGACACAGTTGATTTTAGCAGAATGTTTATGGTAAATATCATAACTAAAGTTATGCTCCACTATGTATGTTTTAGCCTACGTACGTATTTTTCAGTTGATAAAATCTTAAAATAATTAACCTATCTTTCAAACTCATGATGAAAGGTTTTCAAGGCAAAATATTACTCTGTTTTGAATCTCGTTCCTGGTTGGTCAAGCAATCATGATCGTTAATTTTTTTTCATGAGGTGAGATTTTTGTTCTAATATCACATTATATCAAATTATTGGGTTTAAATTGTATTTCAAATATTTAGCTTTTTTACTTTCTTGACACTAGTTTTGACTCTGAAGATCCTATAAAAAATTCATCCAAAATGTTTCTTGTACGAAATAATGCAAAAGAATAGAAAAAAGGTCAAATTGTGATGGCTTTCTAAAGACGCCAAGACAATTTGAAATAAGAAATTTCAAAAGTGAAAAATGGGTATCGATGTTTTATATCTATCTTGTAGAAATTTTTTTCTGGTCATTTTAAGACTCAGGATTTTTTTTGGTTTTGACGTTTAAAAAAAACTGTTTAAAAGTGCGAAAAGTGAAATTTTAGTCCGCGGTTTTCACTCAGGATAAAAATTCCCCGCTGGGTCCCTTGCGGTCACTTATGACCTCTAGTTCATAATACCGTTTACAGAAAACCGATAATTGCGCATCTTTTGGTACATGTAAATTATTGAAATATCACTTCCAGTATCGGTAGGTATACTTTATCCGTCAATTTTGACCAGTTGGTGCATCCGATAACGTTGCAAAAATTTACTCCTGTAGAAAACCCTTGGCTGTCGAGTCAGCTTATTTTATTTCTGATACCGTTATTTTAACTCTCGTGAGAACCCGCGGACTGAATTGTCACTTTTCGCATGTTTAATTAAACAGTTTTTTCTTTAAATACCTCAAAATCAAAAAAATCCTGAGTCTTAAATAGACCAGAAAAAATTCTTTACAAGATAGATATAAAACATCGATACCCATTTTTCACTTTTGAAATTTCTTATTTCAAATCGTCCATGGCAAAAATAAATGCTGAAAGAAAATGTTATTTTTCGGTCAGACGCAAAATTGGCTGAGAATGTGAATATTCAAATTAAATACATAATGCATCTATATACAGTGGGTGAGACCAATGGGCAACAGACACTTGTTGCCAACAGTGACCAATGAGCAACAGTGAAACTAATGGGCAACACTTTTGAGCCAAATTAATGCCAAAATTGGGCTAAAATGATGCCAATGGGCAAACGTGAGACCAATGGGCAACACTTTTGGCCAAAAACTCGTGTGTTGGCCCATTGGTTCTCACCCACTGTATATACTTTTCTGTATAAACTAATTAATTAAACGAAAATTACAATGTACAGTATGTGACATACTGTATGTCCCATTTTTGAGAGGACGTTTTCTTACGAAAATATGCTATCTTTCACCAAGCGAGCGCTGTGGTTGGCCAGTGATGAAACAAAAACAATGACTGGTTTTTAAGAGGACAAAATAAAGCATTTTCATTGGCTAGAGTATCCATAGCGTCGTAAAGGGAACCATCCTCAAAAATATTTGTATACTCAAGAAATCTATAAGCCAGAAACATTTTTTAAAAAATGTTTTTTTTTCTGCATGAAAATGCTTTAAAAACAAGCTAGTAATCAATGACCACTTCTTGAAATATTTGTTTGATAATTTGCCAATAAATAATCTTTACTTTCAATTTTTTCCAATGTTCTTGCGGGTAATTTTTTTAACTTGATTTCACTCATTTTTTGCGCCATATTTATTATATTCGACAAGTAACTATTTTTTAACGGAATCCAGGACTGAATATATAAAGTTTGATATATAAGACACAAAAAGGTTTATATTCTATGGTTACCCCCTTTTAAGTTTGTAAAATCTCCTTAAAATCTTCAAATTTTGAAATTCATGTAACGAATTTTTTTGCCATGTAAAATCTAGTAGGCTGGTTGAAGTTCTTTTGCTACTACATGAAATTCCAGATGAATAATTAGAGCGGAATTATCATGCCAAACCGCAGATAAGGTCTAGAAAATGAGTCAGATTTGGCACTGATTTCATATACCAGTATTACTTATAAAATTTCAATTGAAAAATTTTTTATTTGAAAAAATGAAATAAATTTTATTTGAAGATTTAAATTTTCTAGAGATACAGGCTGTATATTATTTTTTGTCCACGTTTAGGAGGGCATCGCAGAATACAAATATTTCAAGTTGCAAGTCACGTGTTTAATTCTTTCCGCTAATAAGCGCGCTTCAGACACCCTACGCTTAATTCAATAAAAATATAAATTTCTCATGTTTTTGTTGCGAACGTTTCCAAATATCTATTTATATATTTTTAAGTAGTTTTTTTTCCTTGAGAAAAAGAATACAGTAAACTTTAGAGTAAAAAGAAATTAATTTTAGAAATTTGAATAAGATAACAAACGAACTTTCCCTGGTTAAGTTTTTGAATGGGCTTTTTTAAGCTCAAACAATTTGACGCCCTATACAAATTCAAAATTTTTGTTTGAATCAAATCTTCTATTTTTTTTGGAAACAGAAATTGAATTCTGATTTTTTTCTTTGATCATAATGGTCTAATTTATTGGGGGTTTAATCATTTTTAGACGAAATTCCTGAATTCTTGAACAAAAAACTTTATTTTTGTCCCCATATCACCGATTGTACCAAGATCGTACCTTTTTTTTGAATAAATCACTACGCATTTTATTTATTTTTCAATTTAGTTTCGGACCGGGAGAACCGGAAGCTAAATGAAAAACGATACAAATATGTCATTTATTGGTCAGAAAGTAGGTTTAAAAAATTTTTTTTCATGAAATGAAATTTGAAAAATCTTTGACCAAAATTATAAACGAAATTAAGAATTTATCGATACAGATTATTGATTACGATCCTGAGAAATTCCTAAGAATTCCCTAGAAAAAAATGTTCAAAAAATAGATGGCTTTTGACTTCAGTTAAACCTTTGAATACCCTTCATTGTGGTACCGATTACAGAAAAAGTACATATGTCCACTATAGAATTTTTTTCTCCTATAGAAAATGTTTGGACGCGGGGATCGGAATCGATATTATATCGACTATTTAATATAATTCAAGATCAGGAGTGACTTTGGTTCTAAAAATATACATATCCCGAAGTTTTAAATTTTGGGTGGTACATTGTGGTACATTTTTTTTGCAAAATTTGAGACGGGAATAATTTGATTTACTCAGGGTAGTTTCATAAAAAAGTGGATATTGAAGTGATAACCTCCTTAAAGTGATATGAAATGTCCAAAATTCTGAAATAACTTTAACAGGTCGGTAAGTTTCGAGAGGTTTTTGACATTTGAGTGCTTCAAACTGTCCTTACAGTACTCGGACAAGCTTTTTTGATTTAAGCTTAGTTTTGCCATCTGAAGCTTTGAGGGTGCTTAAGTGACCAAATTTGTTCGCGTGCTTGGACCCCAATTCACACCTGTCATTTTTTTTCTAGCCATTTTGTGGGGAATTTATTTTGGTCCTTAAGCGCACGCTTTTAAGTGGACCATTTTTCTCAACTCTTCAAGCTCATAATTGGTCACGCAAAGCGCGCGCTTTAAGTGACCAATTTTTTGGTCACTCGGTATTATACTTGATTGAACTTTTTGCGAACTCTAGTTATGACGCATAATTGATATGCATTTATAGGCGGTTCATCTATTGAGAGGTTTGTGGCAGTTTAACGATTTTGTGGAGCTCGAAGGTACCATCAGCTTTACTTTAGCGAATTTTTTGATTTACCAATTTTCGCGATTTGGTTTACAGTGACAATTTTGAACTTTTTTAATGATATGCGTATAACTAGAGTTCGCAACAAAAGTTCAATCAAAACACGTTATAAATTACGAGTGACCAAAATTGGGCACTTAAAGGCGGCGCTTAAGTGACACAATTTTGCTGTCACTTAAAAGCGCGCGCTTGGTGACCACTTTTTTGGGGCACTTGAATCCGCGCTTTAGTGACCATTTGGGCCCTTAAAGCGCGCGCTCTTAAGGGACCATTTTTTGGTCACTAAAGGGTCACTCTTTAACTTTTGTTGAGGTTATGTTTACTTTTTTACATTTTTGAGAAATTGAAACGATGTCAATTTCGACCATTTAAGACGGGAAAATGCTTGGCTCGACCACTCATATATATATGGTGCAAAATTATACAGGCACCAACAGATACACTCATTTTTAGGAATAACTTCAAATTTTTAGGTTTGAACTCCTGATTTTTGGACTAGTTTTTCTGTACTCAAAAAGTAAAAATGATAATCATATGATCTATAACATATTGAACTGACGAGATATTCCAAATTTAGGTCAATGACGGATTTCTGATTATTTTACTTTTAACATCGAATAAGACAAAATTAGAATTTTTCAATAAAGACATGCAGTGCAAATTGTCACGTAAATGTAGACTAACAATGATTATAAAACTAAATTGATACTACCGCAGGTGTATCCAACGCCGAGACTAACGACCCCTCTTCCCAAGGGTCAAATACTCCCGTGTTAAATGTACAACTTTGAATGTAAAGCCCATTTCCTTAAAAAATGCAAAATTTTTTCTCGAGTAATTCGATCTAAGCTTGTATTCGGATTTACTTATGGACATTAAGTAATTTCGAATTCATTTTCCGCTGACACAAGTGGTTACCGCGATACGGAGTTACAAAGTTTGAAACACTTGGGGGGGTTGGGGGGTTTCCCCCCATATATCGTTGTCCTAACTCCATTACAATTTGGGGTTTTAGGGGTCTTCCCCTAACGTGGCGAAGCCAATAGAACCACTTAGGGGGTTTGTGGGTTTCTCCTATTATATCGTGTTCCTAACATCCATCATTTGGGGGTTTTAGGGGTCTCCCCTAACGTGGCGAAGCCCCTGAACAATTAGGGGGGTTTGGTTTCCCCCTATTCGTGTCCTAAACATCCGTACGAATTTGGGGGGTTTGGGGTTCCCCTACGTGGGCGAAGCCAATGAACACCATTAGGGGGGTTTGGGGGGTTTCCGCCCCTATTCGTGTCCTAAACATCTAATTTGGGGTTTTGGGGTTGCCCCTACGTGGGCGAAGCCACTAGACCTTTAGGGGTTTGGGGGTTCCCCCTATTTTGTCCTAATCATACTTTGGGGGGTTTTAGGGGGTTTCCCCTAAGTGGGCGAAGTCACAATCTAACCTTAGGGGAGTTGTTGGGGGGTTTCCCCCATGATATCGTGTCTAACTCCATACTTGGGGGGTTTTAGGGTCTCCCCTACGTGGGCGAGCCAATAGAACTCATTAGGGGTTGCGGGGGTTTCCCCCCATATAATCGTGTCCAACAACTATCATAACAATTTGGAGGAGTTTTAGGGGTCTCCCCCTAAGTGGGCGGACAGCCCACATAGAACTCCTTAGGGGTTTGGGGGGTTTCCCCCCCCTAATCGTGCGCTACTCCATACATTTGGGGGTTTTAGGGGGTAATGTAATTTTTTCTCGAGAATTCGTTGCATCTGTTAATAGAATTTATTATGGGAAATTAGATTTGAAAATCATTTTCCTACACAAGTGGATTCCGCAGCTAGGATTCAAGTTGAAAGTCTCGTCGATTTTTTTGATCGATTTTGTTATTTGGCCCTAGCTAGCCAATCTAATGGCATTTTGGACGGATTAATTAAATCGAGTTTAATTCTTTTTCAAGGAGATATTTGAGATATTTTTAATCTTTGAATGATCCACATGTTTAGTTTCAAGTTCTTCGCGTTTTAAAACTTTGAATACAAGGGTAGTTCCAAAAAGATGTCGGCCCTTATTTTGGCATTTTTCGTGTTATTGCGCTTTTGAGATTAAGGACAGAATATTTTTTTTTGTTCAAATGAAAAACGCTAGCGTTGCGAAGATGCGTCATATTTGAACGTTTCTCATTGTTACAGACTATTTACAATATGTTCAGAGAAATTATACAAAATGTGTAGATACGTACGATCGAACAACATCTGTTGGAAATATTTTGAAAACGTAAACTTGGGAAATTTTATCGTGAATGCGACGCTCCGATAGTGGACGCATTCAAAATATTTATTGATAAAACCCTGCGACGCCCGAAATTTCGGCGATATTGGAACTGCTACGAGGTTGAGCTATATGTTTTTGTGCCTATTTTAGGTAACTGGGCAAGAGTCACGTGTCAAGGACCTTTAACACTGTCTCCTCACTGAACTTTCTTCACTTATAGATGAAATAGCTATGTATTGTGTATTTTTTTATTTATATCATGTATTTTTCTCGATGTATTTAAGAGGTTTAAGCGCGCTGTAGGTGTTTTTTGCTCGTGTACCCGATTACACGAAAGTAGAATTTTGGCTTTAAAAATCGTGAGATTGCGCTAGGTTTTTTGGCGTATTGAAGCCGTATATCGGGCCTCCCCCATGTCAGTCGCGAAACTAGTTGGTAGGACTTTGGATATTTTGCAAGTACTGAATTCTTGTATAATACTAATGTTAAATACTAATTTTCTAAACATTTTCGATCGTATTATGTCTTTGAGTATTTAAGACTCATATTGAATGAGTTGTTTCAAAAGTCAATGTAATGGTGTGGAACTAATTAATATGGAGCACTGGTTAAGAAAAGTTCGGACTTAAGTTTGATCTTTTATGCGTGAGTTCGCTAGTTGGTGTCTTCAGTTAGAAGGTATCGACATTTGAGGTGCAAATACTCTGAATTTTAAGGTTTATCTTGCTTGAGTACATAGCGTCGGATAAATGTTCTTAGTTTCTTCGTCCGTTACTTGATGAGTTAGATATTTATGTTAAAAGGGCTGAATGGTTTCCGGATTGATCGGTTTGCGCCCTTAGTGAAACATTTTACAAGGGCCGCGAGACTGCCGCTTCGTTTTTGCTAGTTTAGTGCGTATTTTTAGGTTCGTGAATGTTACAGTTTACCTTTTTTTCTACGAGTCAGGCCTTGTCTATAGCTTTGAGGTGAGCGTTTTTGTGATTGTCAATTTTGTGACTGAGCTTGGCGTTTTGTCTGTCTATGGCTTTATAGAAGGCTGTGGTTGTTAATGATTTCCAACGTGATCGGAGGGTCATGTCGCCGGTCGGAAGTATTGAATTTGATGCGTGAAGGTTCGAGCTGTCATTTTGGTAGTATATGCCGATGTAATTAACACTGCGTTTTGGTCCAATTGAAAGGCAGCATTTTGATTTGGTATGTTCTTGTGTCAGAACTGTCATATTTTTCGGTTTTTGTATATTGCGTTTCAGCTCAGTGCTGTCGTAACATATTTGTCTTTGGCGTGGAATTTGCCTTTCGGAAATAATGTTTTTTGGTATAGAATTTTCCCGTGTATAATGTTTGTGGTAATTGCTGTCAGTCTATACGTTTGCCTATAGGCATGTGATATCCTGTTCAAAGCCTCATGATAAGAATTATAATTGTGTCTAAAACGCTCAAGAGATCTTACAATGTTTCTTTTGACTTTAGGAACTTTTAATCGGCTCAAGACCGCTCAGTCAAAGTGCGGGTTGTGTCCCTGTATAGCATTTGCTGAGATGAAGGTATACTCACTGCATGGTCAAAAAATGTTGGGGGTGAGTGGTCTTGCGGTTAACGGGAGGTTCTTCCATGAGGTTGTGCAGGTAGTATTTGGGGTGTTTCGATTTAAACCAAGGATCTTACAGATTTGATTAGATTCTCCTTTTTTATAATTTTTCCTCAAAATTTCGTGTGTTCGTCCAACTTTATGAAAAATTGGTTTTTAGTCAAAACTCTTTTGGCTGATTTGTAACTAGAATTGTACACATAACATTAATGTCCAGCAGCTTTATTTCCAAGCAATGATTTAGTGTACGATAAACGAATTTTGCGCAAAGAAAATTAAAAGATTCTTGACGAACAGCATGTTTGCGACTCAATGTTCCTACTTTGCACTGAGATGGTTAGCTAACTATCAAGTTTTTGAGTTATTGTATCTCCTATTCACATTTTTGTGGTTCTCTCGACCCTTTCTAAAAAACTAGTTTCTAATCGGGGCCGCGGATATTCACAAGAGTGTGAGTAGGTGATATAAACAAAGTTGTCGCAAAATGATTTGCTTTTAGTAAGACTAGAAGTCATTGATGTGCTCGAAAAATGAGTATTTGAAGTTTTTTTGTTAATCTCCAATCAATAACTGTCATTATCGTTGAAGCACGTGCAGATGTCGAACCGTCTCACTTCCCGACTGTTAAGTTTATTCCGAATTTTGGAATTTATGTCACTTTTAAGGAGGAACACTTGGGGGTTTGGGGGTTTCCCCCCATATAATCTGTTAAACCTCTACACTTGGGGGTTTTTAGGGGGTCTCCGACGTGGGCGAAGCGCACATATAACAGTTAGAGTTGTTTGGGGGTTTCCCCCAGTATAATCGGTGTCCTAAATCCATACATTTTGGGGGGGTGTTTCGGGTTTCTCCGCCGAGAGTGGGCGAGCCACCATAGACAGCGCAACTTAGGGGGGTGTTGGGGGTTTTCCCCCCCTATATCGTGTCCTAAACAGTGCTTTCAAGTTGGGGTTTGGGAGGTTCCCCTCGTGGGCGAAGCCACATCGACACTTGGGGGTTTGGGGTTTCCCCCCAATTATCGTTGTCTAAAATCTACCTTTGGGGGTTTTGGGTCTCCCCCTAACGTGGCGAGCCCATAGAAACACTTAGGGGGGTTGATGGGGGGGTTCCCCCCATTTATATTTTTGTTTTTCCGTGTCTAAAACATTCCCATATTTTTTTTTGTTTTTGGGGGGGGTTTTGTTGGGTCGTCCCCCTAACGTGGGCGAGCCCACATCGACGCCACTTAGGGGTTTGGGGGTTTCCCCCATATGTGTGCCTAGACATCCTACAATTTGGGGGTTTTAGGGGTCTCCCTACGTGCGCGAGCCCATCGAACACCTTGGGGGTTTGGGGGTTTTCCCCCATATTAATCGGTGTCCTAACTCATACATTTGGGGTTTTAGGGGTTCCCCTAACGTGGCGAAGCCAATAGACACACTTAGGGGGGTTTGGGTTGCCCCCCCCATATAATTCGTTCCTACATCCTACTTTGGGGGGTATTAGGGGGTCTCCCTCGTGGGCGAAGCCACATCAAACTGAGGGGGGTTGGGGGTTTTCCCCCCCCATTGAATCGTGTCCTAAATCATACAATTTGGGGGTTTTGGGGGTCTCCCCTAGGTGGGCGACACATATGCGTACCTGTAGGGGGGTTTGGGGGGTTTCCCCCTTAATCGTGTCCTACCGTCATTACAATTTGTGGTTTTAGGGGTCTCCCCTAGTGGCGAAGCCCACATCGTCCACACTTGGGGGGTTTGGGGTTTCCCCATGATAGGCGTGCTAAATCCTCATTTGGGGGAGGTTTGTAGGGGTCCCCCTAACGTGGGCGTAGCCAAAGAACACACTTAGGGGGGTTTGGGGAGGTTTGGGGGGTTTCCCCCCCCATTAATCGTGCCCTAAACACGGAACTCAGGGCCGGGTATTACAGTGTGAGTAGGTGTATAACAACAAAGTTATCCAAATGAGATGTGCTTTTAATATACTAATTCATTGATTGCTGAAAAGTATTGAATTTGGTTTACAGTCTCTCTCAAATGACTGTCATTATAGCAGTCATCTTATGGAGGTTATCTTTTCTCTTAAACTCATTTGTTTACGGTTTTTTGGGAACTTAGTGATCTTTAAATTAATCAAGGCTTATCCTCCTTAAGTATTTTTGGACTTAAATCTATTTTTTTTCATATTCTACTGGAAAAGTATTTTTTTTGGTATTGAATAGCAATTTGCAATGAAAAAAAATTTGTTTTGTATTATAGCATAATTTTTTTTTGTACGTCAGAATTTTTTATTTTATTCATTGAATGATTGCCATTTTCCAGGTGTTTCAGACATGGGCACGTGGCGGTTGCTTGGTGAGCACTCCTCCTTTAATTTTCAGGCGTTTCCTGATGTTCGTGTTGATTTTTGTGTACTTGGCGTTTCTTTATGTTGCGCAAGAATTGGCTTAAGTGGATCTTTAGTTTATTTTTGTGTACTTATGATATACGTTTTCCCGGCCCCTCGTGGGCGACTTAATTACATTAGTACACAAAAATAATAAAAAAAAATGTTCGAATTAGCTTATTTGATTTTGCACTATTTACTGTTGGCATCCAAATGTCAAAAACTCTCGAACTTACCGGACTGTTAACGTTATTTCAGCTTTTGGACATGTCAGTAGCACTTTACGAAGGGAACCACTTAGGGGGTTTGAGGGGTTCCCCCCATATAATCGTGTCTAAAACAACCATACATTGGGGGTTTAGCGTCCTCCCCGAGTGGGCGAAGCCATCGAACCTTAGGGGGTTTGGGGGTTTTCCCCTATAATCGTGTCCTAACCTCCATCTTTGCGGGGGTTTTAGGGGTCTCGCCTAACGGTGGGCGAAGCCAGCTAGACACTGGGGGTTTGGGGTTTCCCATTAATGTGTCCTATCGAGTAGCTTGGGGTTTTGGGGGTCTCCCCTTAGCGTGGGCGAAGCCACATAGAACGACACATTAGGGGTTTGGGGGTTTCTTCCCCTATTATCGTGTCCTAACTCCTACTTTGGCGGGTTTTGGGTGGTTCCCCTAACCGTGGGCGGACGCCCACTCGAACCTTAGGGTGTTTGGGTGGTTTCCCCCCCATATCATCGTGTCCTGATCCATACAATTTGGGGCTTTTAGGGAGTCTCCTAACGTGGGCGAAGCTTCCATGAACCTTAGGGGGTTTGGGGGTTTCCCCATTATTCGTGGTCCTTGATTGAGTATATACAAAAGTTATCCAAAATGAATTTGCTTTTAATAAACTAGATTCATTGATTTGCTCAATAAAAGTATTTGAAGTTTTGTTAATTCTCTCATCAATATCTTGTATCTATACCTTTGGAGCACCAATGTCAAAAACGCTTGCGACTTACGCGACCTGTTAAAGCTCTTTCAGAATTTGGACTTTCATTATCACTTGTAAGGAAGGGGAACCACACTTAGGGGGTTTGGGGGGTTTCCCCCCATGATAATCGGGTCCTAACATCCATTCCTTTGGGGGGTTTTAGGGCGTCTCCCCCTAACGTGGGCGAAGCCAATAGACCCTTAGGGGGTTTTGGGGGTTTCGCCCCCATATAATCGGTGTCCTAAACATCATACAATTTGGGGGTTTTAGGGTCTCCCCCTAAACGTGGGCGAGCCCACTAAACGACACTTGAGGGGGTTTGGGGGGTCCCCCCAATAATTCGGTGTTCTAACATCCTACAATTTTGCGGGGGTTTTAGGGGGTCTCCCCCTAACGTGGGCGCAAGCCCACATTTAGACACACTTAAGGGGGTTTGGGGGGTTTTCCCCCATATAATCGTGTTACAACATCCATACATTTGGGGGTTGTTGAGGGGTTTCCCCCTACGTGGCGAAGCGCCAATGCACACATAGGGGGTTTGGGGGGTTTCCCCCCCATATTAATCGGTGTCCGTATATCATACAAATCATGAATTTCTATATAACATTATTTGTCGAAAAGTATTTGAAGTTTGTTTTCAATATGATATTACTTGGCACTCATGTCACCTCCGCTACCGTGTTATCGAATATTGGACACTTCACTAAGAGAACACATTCGGGGGTTTGGGGGTTTCCCCATCGTAATTCGTTCTAATCAGTTACATTTGGGGGGTTTACGGGGTCTCCCTAACTGGGCGAAGCACATCGAACCACTTAGGGGGTTTGGGGGGTTTCCCCCACCTTTATAATCGTGTCTATACATCCATACATTTGGTGGTTTTAGGGGGTCTCCCCCTAGTGGGCAAGCCATCATAGAACACAGCTTGGGGGTCTTGGGGTTCCCCCCTATATCGTGTCTGTTTAAATCAATACAAATGAATTGTTTAATTAGGGTTTTAGGGTTCTCCCCCGTAACGTGGGCGAAGCCCACATCGAACACCTGGGGGGTTTGGGGGGTTCCCCCCTATTAATCGTGTCCCTAACTCCATACAGCTTTGGGGGTTTTGGGGTCTCCCCCTAAGTGGGCGAGCCCACATAGAACACATTGGGGGTTTTGGGGGGTTTCCCCCCATAATCGTGTCCTAAACATCCATACAATTTGGGGGTTTTAGGGGGTCCCCTAAGCCGTGGGCGCAAGCACATAAACGACCTTAGGGGGTTTGGGGGGTTTCCCCCTTTTATCGTGTCTAATCCATTACAATTTGGGGGTTTCTGGGGTCTCCTAGTGGGGAAGCCACATAGACACACTTGGGGGTTTTGGGGGTTTTCCCCCCCATATAATCGTGCCTAATTCGGGAATAGCGGGTTAAATGTAGCAAAAGTTATCCAAAATGAATTTGCTTTGTTATAAATAGAATTATTGATTTTGCTCGAAAAGTATTTGAGTCTTTTGTAAATCTCTCTCAAATAACTGTATTCTACTTTGAACGCACTTCAAATGCAAAAACCTCTCGAAACTTACCGACTGTTAAAGTTCTTTGCAGAATTTTGGACATTTCATATCACTTTAAGGAGGAACACCTTAGGGGTGGTTGGGGGTTTCCGCCTCCATATAATCCGTTGTCCTACTCCTCAATTTGGGGTTTTTAGGGGGTTTCCCTACGTGGCGAGCATGACCACTTAGGGGGGTTTGGGGGGTTCCCCCCTATAATCGTGTCGTACACATCCAATACAATATTGGGGGAGTGTGATAGGGGGTCTCCCGCTAACCGTGGGCGAAGCCCAATCGACCACTTAGGGGGTTTTTGGGGGTTTCGCCCCCATTAATCGTGTCCTAAAATCCTAAATTGGGGTTTTAGGGGTTCTCCCTAACGTGGCGAGCCCATCGCCACTTAGGGGGTTTGGGGGGTCTTCCCCCATAATCGTGCCCAACCCGGGCTCGGCCGGGAGTATTCCAAAGTGTGAGTCGGTGATATTAAACAAGTTATCCAATGAATTGTTTTAAATTACTAGTTCCAGTTGATTCAGAGCGCTGCTCGAAAAAGTTTTGAAGTTTTTTGTTAAGTTCTCAATCAAATAACTGTATTATCTTTGAGCACTCAATGTTCAAACCTTCGAACTAGACGCTGGTAAGTTCTTTCAGAGTTTTGGCATTTCTCTCACTTTAAGGAGGAACACTTAGGGTGGTTTGGGGGGTTTCCCATGATATCGTGTCCGACATCCATACATTTGGGGGTTTTAGGGGTCTGCCCTAGTGGCGAGGCCCACTGACAACTTGGGGGTTGGGGGTTTCCCCCCATTATCGTGTCTCATATTCTTGGGGGGTTTTGGGGGTTTCCCCTAAACGTGGGCGAAGCCATTGAGAACAGTTAGGGGGTTTGGAGGGTTTTCCCCCTATAATCGTGCTAAACAACCGGGTGCAGGCCGGGGATATTCACAGTGTGAGTGTAATAAAAAGTTATAAATGATGTGCTTTTAACTAGATTCTTGATTTGCTCGAAAAGTATTTTTTGAGTTTATTTGTAATCTCTTCAATCATCCGTATTGTTACTGTTGGGCACGCCATGTCAACCTCTCGAAACCTTCCGACCTGGTTAATGTTCTTCAGCATTTTGACGTTTTCTATCACTTTCAGGGAACACACGTAGGGTGGTTTGGGGGGTTTCCCAATATAATCGTGTCCTACTCCTTCATTGGGGGTTTTAGGGGTTCCCCTCACGTGGGCGAGCACATAGCACACACTTAGGGGGGTTTTGGGGGGTTTTCCCCCATTAATCGTGTTCCTAACAGCGGATCATTTGGGGGGTTTTAGGGGTCTCCCCCTAACGTGGGAAGGGCCAATTAGAACACATGTTAGGGGGGTTTGGGGGTTTTCCCCATCTATCGTGCCTAAACAACCGGGTCAGGGGCCGGGTCTTTCAAAAGTGTGAGTGGTGTTATAAATAAAGTTATCCCAATGAATTTGTTTTATCATGTCATTGATTTGCTGAAGTATTTGAAGTTTTTTGTTATCTTCAATAAATGACTGTCATTATCTTTGAGCG
>SCLH01000970.1:167108-178122 GCA_004367855.1 Oikopleura vanhoeffeni | reverse complement strand
AAAAAAAAAGAAAAATTTTAAGATTTCATGAATATTTTTTTTTCATTTTTTGGCACATAAAATAAATCTTAAAATCATGGTGGCAAAATCCTTAAAATCATTTTTTTTTAATTTTTTCAAGTTCAAATTTTGTTTGAATTTTTTCAGGTCCCCGATTTCGGGTCGACAACCTTGCTTTATCTCAAGAACTACAAAAGATAGAGAAAAATTATATCAGCCAAAAGATAGAGAATTACAAAAACAGCGATGATTTTGAATAAAATTGTGATCGGAAAAAGTTAACTTATTAAACAGGGGGCTCGCAAATCACATTGGCCAGATATGGCCAGCGCTGAGTATGTGGGTTAAGCGCAATTCGTTTCTATATCGAGAAACAGAAATTTACATATTGCTACCACTGGTAGCTCAGACCGAGCAAAAACAGTGGCCCAGCCCCAGCAAAATTTTTCAGTTTGCCGATCCCTGGGCCACTGTTTTTGCTGGGTCTGAGCTGGGCCGGGTCGAGGCCTTTTTTGGCCCAGGCGCTGGGCCACATCTGAGCCACTTTTTTTTGGAAATTTTGCTGGGTCTTGGCTGGGCCGGGAATTTTTTGGCCCGGGCGCTGGGCCACATCTGAGTCATTTTTCAAAAAAAAGAGGGCGAATTTTTTAGACTGATTTGAGCTATTTTTTTTTTCGAAATTTTGCCCAGCTTTTGCCGATCCCTGATTGCTACCATTTATGGTTAGGCTGCGTCCCTGTTTATGGTACATACGATATTATTTCATGATATCACTGATAATCAGTGACTGATTAAGATTTAACGTATCAATATATATCACTTATATCATATTAGGATTAATATCCGTTCCATTTGTTCATAAGTGACATGTGTTAGACACATTGTGTTTAATACACTGTGTTAGGATATGGAACGGATGCCGATCCTAATATAGTATTTTTTGACCTGGAACATTGATGTCTGAAATTTAAATTAGTAATATCTTATCAATGATAAGTTATCCTACAAATTATGACTTATTTTTACTTTACATGTTTTACAAGCTTTGGGGAAAGTTCATTTTCACAAGTGCAGCATATGTCATTTTAATGAATTCAATTTAAATAAATTCTAGGGTGTGAATTTGATTGAAATAATCCGAATTTCATCTACGGTAGAGACGAAACAATTTATTTCAAAAGTCAAAAACTGCTACCAACATTAGCGCATCTGGTCAAGAATTTTTTTTGTGATTTGAAGACGGAGGTTTTTTTGATTTTGAATTTGTTCGATAAAACTTGGTTCAGAGGAACAATTATACCTTTACTGCTTGGTATATGATATATACTAGTCAGTCCAAATCGACTGGTGAAAATTAACAAAATTGTAAGGTATCGAAAATTCTGGGAAATTTTGGATATTTACCTTCTGACCAGTTTCTGAAATTTTGAAATGAAGATTTACATATTTTTCTCCTCGGTATTGTTCTCCATTTATCTGATAATTTATTTCCGTCAGCACGCTGGTGATAAGTCGTTTATCCTTAGAAATATCGCCACACTGAAAAATTGAATTAAATACTTTCAGTATCAAATTTATTTTAGATCTGGTTATTGGTGGCAGGGGTCGGCACAAGATTTGGAAATTTCTGTCCTGTCCCTGTCCTGACGGCAGGCCAAATTTCAAAAAATTTTCTGTCCCTGTCCTAAACCAAGTCGCTGTCCTGAGGCGGGAAATTATCAATATTTTTTTGTCCTCGTCCAGTCTGTCCTAGGACACAGTGTTTTTTGTCGAATAATACAATAACGGCATTTTAACAGAATCTTACATAAACATTCGCCGTGAATTTAGCACACCAATATTGAATTCAGAGTTGCTAGCGGTTAAATAATTGTAAATAATGTAAAAATTTTATATTTTTACTAACAGATTTATAATATGATGAAAAAGTATGAACCGCAGGACATGATTAAATCACTTAAGGGGGCAGGGTTACAAGTCCAGCAAACAACCACCTGAGCTACTGAAAAACATACTTTGCTCAAACATATTATTTTAAGATTTACCTAGCTTGTACGCCCAGCCGATGGACGCGCAAAAAAAGGCTGAAATTTTGCATGGGTACCTTTTTTGGCCTAACTGTAAGCACCTCTGATGATCCGAAAAATAATTTCGATAATTTTAACACCGGCCTAACCACCAAATATTATTCGCCCGAAAATCAGGACACGCGTCACTGTAGAACTCATGCCAATATCGAGCGCAAGAGCCCTATGAATCCATTTTGAAAATATGAAATATTTTATTAAATAATTTAAAAAATATGTTTATCAATTTAACTTCAAAAAAAATATTTGATTTGGAAGCTGCGCTCTTCAAATTAATAATTAAAGAGGTAAGCGGGTCGCGAAAAATGTACTTTTTGTTACTCCAATTACAGAATACGCAAAACTGCTTGGAAAATTTTTGAGAATGGCCATATGAGTAGAAGATGCTATCCCTTGATCTAACAAAAATAATCTAATCCAGAGAAAATTTTTTGCAGAGTTCTAGAACACCCAATCGAATTTTTTAAAAAATTCCTACTCCTCCTAGAGCTCACATAACGATTCCACTCAAAATTTGGGCAATGAACCACAGAAACAATAATGCTCTGGTATTTAATTGGAATTAGATTTCTGATTTCGGACACAAAAGTATTTTCAAGAACTGCCCAAAACGGCCGGCCTAACTTCAAAGGTTTTTCGCTATTCAATTTACATCACTGCCCACCTAGGTTTTTTTAAGCATTTCAGAAATCGCAGTATAGAATTTAAGAAAAAGAAGAAGAAATATGTTGTTCGGTCTGTGAGAGTTTAAATTGCAAATTGTAGTCCATAAACAAAATCTGAGAGTTAATTAGGTTCCCCGCGAAAAACAGGGGTTCGAAAACAAATTTGGTTTTCGTTCGCTCATTCGCCTAGTTTTGAGTCCGCGAGGAATCATTGCCCAATAAATACAAACTAAATACAAACCCATATGTAGATCGCGCAACTGTAAGTCTTATAAATCACAGCAATTCCCTGCATGTGCTAAGCAGTCATTTAAGGGGAAATTCAGATTTCATTGAAATTTATGTGTTCCATTCTAAGGAAAACATTCGGCATGTTTAGTAGTGGTCGAAATTTAGTCGAAAGTACCAATCATACAATTACAATAGCTTGTGATGCCAGAGAAGATAAAATCTGCTTACAGTGTTTGTGATATTTTGAGTTTTTCTGTGTCGAAAAATTGGTTTCAATGTTTTTCCCAAAAAAATTCTCAAAAATGATTTTTAAAAATCGACGAAAAATACTATAGAGCTTCAGCGTGAATGTTTCGATTTCCAACGTGTTTGATACTAAATTCTTAAAAAACTGAGGAAAAATATTATTCCGCTGACGCTTCAAGACAAGTCATCCTTATTCAAATCTATCAAATTTTTTTACAATCACGCAATTTTCCAAGGTTTATCAAGAGCCTTTTTAAAGAAACTCTGTCGATTCTGACATACTTCAATCGTAGACGACGAAGACTCCATGCTGCAGTCCAATTTGTCGTAAATTTGAGAATAATTCTTCTTTAAGTCAAGTTGAGAAAACTGGTCCTGTCTCGGCCGTGCTCGTACTTGAATGTTGACCCTGCGACGCTTGGATTCAATGCACCTCGGAGCTTTTGAAGGGATCCACGACTGATCGTTTTTACTTTGGGCGCTGCAGGTGTCGCGTTAGGGTCACTTATTTCTGAAAACATAGTCTTGTTATATTTTTGAATGGGCATGACAGTAATGCAAATCTTCTAACTTTGATGTTCGAAAACATTTAGTATTAATGGTTAAAAAGGGGGTTGTAAAGGTTTGGCAAATTTTTTCGAACCTAAGAAGAGCTTTTTTTTCGATAATTGTAGTAGGGGCGTCAGCAGGACCGGAGGCCAAAAAGAGACTGAAGGGTATCTGAAAAAANACAGGACAGGAGAGGTATTGCCGACCCCTGATTGGTGGCATTAAGGGTCTCTGCTCCTAATTTGACATATTCTCGATAAAATATTAGCCAAACAGGGCCTCGGGGATATAATTCAGATTAGCCAGTTTGTAGAACTAGCCTTCAACTTGCGAAAAAAATATGTCAAAACTTTTTTTATGACTACACTCCTTCACACATAAGCGGCACAAGAGCCACCTGAGCCAAAACGGAAAATCTATCTCCTCCCAGGTTTTATTTTGAAATAAACCCAAATTTTAACATAACCTATATACTAAGTATACAAAACTTTGTATGAGCGATTTTGTTGATAAGTGCTATATTTATTCTAGAATATGTAAAAAACCGATCCAAAATACCGGTTTTTGGACTTTTTTCATCGGAAAATCTATCTCCCCCTAGGTTAAATTTCAAAATTTACTCAAATTTTTGGAAAAGCTAGCTCGAAACAAACAGAAACTTTGTAGAAGCGTTTTTGTCAAATTTCGACCCCAAACAAAAAACATGAATTTTTCAAGTTCACGTGAAAAAATTTCCGAAAAAAAATGTGCTTCGATTTTTTTGAAAGTAGGCTCAAAAGAAAGCTGAGGAAACACTGAAGAGAAAGTTGGCATACTTCAACCCGATATTTTGAAGTTTTAGTAGTTATTTTTGAACATAATTTAGAGAAAAATACTTAGAAAAAAATCGAAATGTTTTATGCGTTCAAAACATATACAATTGATTTGGTGATTTTCATGACATATTAACTGCAGAAAATGTAGGAGCAGGGATACCCATAAGGAGAGGGTTGAATCAAGATTGGCTTTCTCTAACGTCAATTGAAATTATTCACATCGAAAACATATTTGTCGAAAAAATACTATAATTTATATTAATTTATTTCAAAAAAAAATATTTTATTTAATATTTAAAAAATATTTTATCAATTTAATTCAAAAAAAATATTTTATTAAATATTTAAAAAATATTTTATCAATTTAATTCAAAAAAAAATATTTTTTGGAAGCTGCGCTCTTCAAAATTAATAATTAAAGAGGTAACGGTCGCAAAAATGTACTTTTGTACTCCAATTTACCAGAATACAAAACTGCTTGGAAAATTTTGAGAATGGCCATATGGTAGATCTATCCTTGATCTACAAAAATAATCTATCAGAATAATTTTTTGCCGAGTTCTAGAACACCCAATCAAATTTTTAAATTCCTACTCCTCCTAGAGCTCACATACGATTCCACTCAAATTTGGCATGAACCACAGAAACAATAATGCTCGTATTTAATTGGAATTAGATTTCTGAATTTCGGACCAGTATTTTCAAGAACTGCCCAAAACCGCCTAATTTCAAGGTTTTCGCTCTTCAATTTACTACTCCTCCTAGGTTAAACTTCAGAATGCAGTATAAATTTAAGAAAAGAAGAAGAAATATGTTTCGGTCTGTGAGAGTTATGCAATTTAGTCATAACAAATCTGAGATTAATTAGGTTCCGCGAAAACAGGGGTTCGAAAACAAATTTGGTTTTCGTTCCTCATTCCTATTTTGCGTCTGGCGAGGAATCATGCCAATAAATACAACTAAATACAAACCCATATTAGACGCGAACTGTAGTTTATAAATCACGCAATTCCTGCATGTCTAACAGTCATTTAAGGGGAATTAGATTTTTGAAATTTTGTGTTCAATTCTAGAAAATCGCATTTTAGTAGTGGTCGGATTTAGTCGAAAGTACCATCAAATTATAGCTTGGGTGATGCCGAGAAGAAAATCTGCTTACAGTTTTGTGATATTTTGAGTTTTTCTGGTCGAAAATTGGGTTTCAATGTTTTCCAAAAAAAATTCTCAAAAAATGATTTTTAAAAATCGACGAAAAAATACTATAAGCTTCAGCGTGAATGTTTCGATTCACTGTTTGATACTAAATTTTAAAATTGAGATAAAATATTATTCGACTGACCTTCAAAAAGTCATCCTTATTCAAATCTTCAATTTTTTTACAATCACCATTTTCCAAGGTTATCAAAGAGCCTTTTTCAAAGAACTCTGTCGATTCTGACATATTCAATGTAGACGACGAAGATCCATTCAGTCCATTTGTGTAAATTTGAGAATAATTTTCTTTAAAGTCAAGTTGAACTGGTCCTTGTCTCGGCGTGCTCGTACTTGAATGTTGACCCTGACCTTGGATCATCGACTCAGAGCTTTTGAAGGATCCACGACTGATCGTTTTTACTTTGCGCTCAGGTGTGGCGTTAGGGTCACTTATTTCTGAAAAATATTTGTTATATTTTTGATGCATAAAGTAATGAAATCTTAAATTGATGTTCGAAAATTTAGTATTATGGTTAAAAAGGGGGTTGTAAAGGTTGGCAATTTTTTCGAACCTAGAAGAGCTTTTTTTTCGATAATTGTAGTAGGGCGTCACAGGACGAGGCCAAAATAGAGACTGAAGGGTATCTGAAAAATCCGAGGAAGTCAGTCCTCTTTATTTTTTCCGGAGAATTCGAAAAAATAATTTGGAAAATTTTCAAAAAATTTTCGAATTTTTTTTCGATAGGACTACTGAACACAATAGGACTACTGAAAATGCTTGTGGGCGGATTTGNCAAAAGGGCAAAATCCCTAGAAAAATGAGCAAAATACAAAATTGTCACATCGCAATTTAATTTACGACCTTCTAGATTGGTTTCAATTTTTCTGAAAATTGGCATGACTTAGCATCAAGACTTTTACTATTGAAAAACTGATTGTCACTTAAAATTCTATATACACTTCCGGTTTTACAGCTGGTTTTCTAGTGACCGGTATCTATTTTGGTCATTTTAGACACCAGGGAGTTAAAATTTCAAAAAGTCATAAGCAAGTTTTTTGCTTCAAACTAACCAAGGAACACGATAGGACTACTGAAAATTCTCAGTTTCGACATTTCTTCTGAGTCGAAATCGTCCTGTGACACCTTAAATTGTAGCCTTTTAAAGTTTTTTTATGTTTTATAAATACAATGAATCGCTTTTTGTCTCGACACAACTGAAACTCTCGCGGTAGGAGATATACATGAATTTATGTTAACAATTTTTTATGCAAATAAACCTAAAATAGGTCACTTGAAGGGTGGTTGTGGGTGTAAAATGCGAGCACTAAATAATTGATAAACAGTAATACGATAAGGGATCGGCAAAACTGGATCGGATTGAAATTATAGTATCGGATCGATTTTTGCGATACGATCCGATTCATGTTGTTGTTATTTTGGTATCAGTTGACCTGATCAGATTTTATTTCTACTTTTATTGTATATATGAAATAGAACGTTTTGACTTTTTTTGTCTGAGTAGAAGATAAGATTGAATGAAAAGATGTGTGGAAGAGACTGCGACTGATAACACGACGTATTGTCTAGATATGTCGCTCCTCTAACTTACCTGAGATTTGAACCGTTATCACAAAAGCTATCTCTCCCTGACCATGTCTACTCCCACCACAAAATCAGTCTTGTATAAGGCCGAAACGTTCTATTTATAGAATATAATTTATTTGGGCATGCTGCGCAATTATATCGATTAAGACGGCTTCGTCGACATTTCTGCCACGATTAATTCTCCTCCGAGAAACTGAAGGCAGCGAAGAGGCAATATTTTGAATTTGGGGCGGCTTCGTCGACATTTCTGCTACATTGATATTTTAAGGGTATCCCGGTTCCTACATTTTCTGCAGTTATATGTCATAAAAATGCACCAAATCAATTGTTAATGTCTTGAACTGCATAAAACATACCCAAATGACAACACAAATTTATCGAAAATTTTGGTGTTTTTTTTTCGATTTTTCTAGTATCCAAATTTTTCTAAAACTATACAATACGTTTGTCAATTTGACCACTAAAACTTCGAAATATCGGGTTGACGGGAGTCAACTTCTCTTCAGGTGTTTCCTCACTTTCTTTTAGCCTACTTTCGAAAAAATCGAAGCACAATTTTTTTTCGGAAATTTTTTCACGTGACATTGAAAAATTATATTTTTTGTTTGGGCCTAAATTGACAAAAACCCGACTACAAAAGTAGTTTTTTTTGTTTAGAGCTTAGCTCTTTGCAAAATTTGAGTAAATTTTGAAAGTTTTAACCTTGGAGGAGATAGATATTTTCCGAGAAAAAAAAGTCCAAAAAAAAACAACTCGCAGTATTTTGGAAACCGGTTTTTATACGTATTCTAAATAAATTGATAAGCACTTATGACAAAGCGCCCCAGGAAGTTTGTAAATACTAATTATACATGGTTATGTTAAAATTGGGTTTTTCAGAAAATAAAACCTCAGAGGGGAGATAGATTTTCCGTTTTGGCTTAGGTGGCTCTTGTGCCGCATTAGTGTGAAGGAGTGTGGTCATACAAACATACAAAGTTTTTGTTCGCAAGTTGAAGGCTAGTTCTAAACAAACTGGCTCATCTGAATAATACCTATAAGAGTGTTTCGTCGCTAATATTTTATATCGAGAACAGTCAATACATAGGACCGGGATAAACCCTTAAGGCGGGGTTTGTCGGGACATTTCCCCGCGGCAAATTAATATTTAAGGGTAATCCCTGCTCCTATATTTTTTGCAGTTATTATGTCATAAAAATGCACAAAATCAAGTTGTTTAATATGTTTTGAACGCATAAAACATAAAATATAGCACTATCGAAGAAAGCTTCACCTACAAATTTTTGGATAAAAACTAATTATAAACAGGTTATGTTGAAATTTTGGGTTTTATTTTAAATAAAACCTGGGAAGAGATAGATTTTCCGTTTTGGCTTTAGGTGGGGTCTTGTGCCGCTTATGTGTGAAGGAGTGTGGTCCCATTGTACAAAAAGTTTTTGGCATATTATTTTCGCAAGTTGAAGGCTAGTTCTACAAAGTGGCTAATCTGAATAATATCCTAAAGGCCCTGTTTGGCTAATATTTAATCGAGAATATGTCAAATTAGGAGCAGGGATACCCTTAAGGGCGGTCACATTGAAATTTCTTTTTGTACCATATTTGCCATTGACAACCCGAGTTATAAGACAAGTCAAATCATGACCGATTTCAACTACAATAGTTGTCATTATTTAGGAGACGATTTTTACTTATTTTTTTAATTTTTGTCTATGTTTTTAAAATTTTTGATTTGAATGAACATGACTTTTATTGTGGACGCTTACAAAATCAGCTACCCGATGAAAGAGTCCTTTAAATTACGAATCTAGGACACTTTCTGACGCTGTAAATTTTTTATAAAAATATTTTCGGTGCAACCATTTGGTTGTGATGTTTTGAGCGATCAAAGTTTCATTTTCAAAATAAAAAATATTACTTATATCAGATTTTCCATGGCAAGTATTTTGTTTCGAATAAAGCATAAAATTGTGCTTCAGATTGACAGCTGATAACATTTAAAAAACGTGGTGTAGCACCGGAAATGGAGGTGCTGGAAAATCGAATTTCTTTAAATCCATGACTAAAGGTATGCAAAAGATCCGCAAGCATAGACTTTGTGAAACCGGTATTGGAAACTATAGGTATCAGTTGTGGTGCTAGAGGCGATTCCAGGTTTTGGTGGTGTTAACAACATCATGGTTTTAAGCATTTATCGGAAAGGTCAAGATTTGGGACAAATAAAGATAGATTCAATTAAAAATTTTTAAGAAATTCATTTTAAATAATTTTTCAATTTCGTTTTTAAAATTTTGCTTATTGCTGATTGACTGAGAAATAAAGTTGCTCAAAAATCACTTTTGACCCCGGAAACTGTTTCAAAATTTTACTTTCACTATTTAAAATTTTATAAATCGGAATAAGGAGTCCTCAGAATGACAAAAATTATCCTTTCTTAAATTAAAGGATTGAGCATTCATGTGAATAGCCGAAATTCAAACTAAAACAAGACAACCATTCAAAGGAATTTTTCGAAAGTTTTATGTTTTTTATTTTTAAGAACCATTTTTCGAAATTTTTGTCGATTGCTCATTGGTCGAAACATAAATTTGCTCAAAAGTGAAGGAAATTTAATTTTTTGCATTAAATTTTACAAAAAAATGAGCTCCAAAGCGGTCTTAGGCGGATAGAATGAGGTCGATATTTTTTGTTAACTTTTCAAAAATAATGAGCTCAAAATCTGTCGATGGCCGATAAAAATAGATTGATGTTTTTCATTTAATTTCGCAAGAAAATGAGCTCAAAATCGACCGAAGTCTGTGAAAAGTATTTATTTTCTTAATTCAAATTTGTTATAAAATGAAACTTAAATCGGCCGAAAGCCGATGAAGAGAATTTGAATGTTTTATTTTGTCCAAAAAACGAGGAAATAGAAGGCAATTTATATTTACTATTTAATGTTTGTGTGAATGGCCTCAAAAACTGCCGAAGGCCGATAAAAGAAAATAAAATTTAAGAAATTTATTTTTTTAAGAAATTTGTCAAATTTTTCAGTTATTTGTCGAAATTTGAAGAGATTTTGCTAAGTTCAAAGAAATTTGCGAATTTTTCAGTTATCTGATAAATTTTAAAGAGATTCTTCAAAATTTTAAAAAAATTTGTCAAAATTCTTAAAAATTTGACAATTTTCTTCAAAATTTGATGAATTTCTCAAAAATTTGACATATTTCTAAAAAAAATGGACAAATTGCTTTAAAATTTGACAAACCTCTGAAAAATTTGACAAATTTCTTTAAAATTTGACAAATTTCTTTAAAATTTGACAAATCTCTCAAAAATTGGACAGATTTCTTTAAAATTTGACAATTTTTTAAAAAAATTGGAGGCCATTCTCACCAACATTAACCCTCAGAGGCATAGCCTTTTGAAAGGCTAAAGTCACTTTAAGGGTATCCCGGCTCCTACATTTTCTGCAGTTATTATGTCATAAAAATGCACCAAATCAATTGTTTATGCTTTGAACGCATAAAACAACCCAAATGACAAAAAAAATCGAAAATTTTGGGTATTTTTTCTCAAAATTATGTTCAAAAATAACGTTTGTGTCAATTTGACCACTAAAACTTCGAAATATCGAGTTGACGT
>SCLH01000970.1:150296-167019 GCA_004367855.1 Oikopleura vanhoeffeni | reverse complement strand
GCTCCTCAGAAGTTTCTATTTGTTTCGAGCTACCGTTTGCAAAAATTTGAGTAAATTTTGAAATTTAACCTTGGAGGAGATAGATTTTCCGATGAATAAAGTCCAAAAAACGGTGGTTTATCGCATATTCTAGAGAAAATATAGCACTTATCGACAAAAGCGCTCCTCAGAAGTTTTAAATACTAATTATTCAGGTTATGTTAAAATTGAGGTTTATCTCAAAATAAAACCTCAGAGGAGATAGATTTTCCGTTTTGGCTTAGGTCTGCCTGTCTCGCTTATGTGTATGGGAGTGTATGCATGCAAAAAAGTTTTGACACATGCTTTACGCAAGATGAAGGCTGGTTCTCCAAACTAGCTAATCTGAATAATATCCTCGAAGTCGTGTTTGGCTAATATTTTATCGAGAATATGTCAAATTAGGGACCGGGATACCCTTAAATCAGCCAAAAATGATGGAAAAAACGATCGGAGAAACTTCTCTTTATTATACATTTTAAAATTCAACAATGTGAATCTAATAATATTTCCTCAAATTTTTTCGGATACTTGGTTCAAATTTTATGACAAATTGATTGAAAGACGATTTTACGCTTATGTTTTACTTCCGAAGAAACAATTTTTGATCCAAATTTCGAATTAAAATTACAAATAAGCTAGTTTTTAGGAAAGTGTTTTGAGTACAATTTACGAGAAAAATTAGCCTTCTGGACATATCTGGAGCAAAAATATTTTTTGGGAGTGAAATTTCAAAATATCTTATTTTGATATTAGTAAAATGATATGTTTTGAAAAAATATATAATTTGTGAAAATCATGCCAGAGTGGTACTCTTATACACTGGATGTACCCTTATCCGTACCCACCTTTATCCGTACGATGTACCCTTATCCGTACGATTTTTGGTCGAGATGAAAACGCTTATAAGCCTAAACGCCTATGTAGACGTGTACCCTTATCCGTTCGTTGTACCCTTATCCGAACGATTTTTGGCCGAGCTGAAGTGTACGGATAAGGGTACACCCAGTGTACCATATTTGCCTTAATATTGTGATATTTGTTGGTTTTTTGAGACATAAAATTTAAATATTGTAATAATAATCAAATAATTTCATTAAATGGAGAAAACTATCAATTTTTTCATAAAAAACGTGATTTTTTCATGAATATTTTGAATTAATTTAGGAATATTTTCTGATTCCAAACAGATATAGTCAATCACACAAAACAAATCAGTAAAACAGAACACTGCGCAGTTATTCAGATAAACATACATTTCTTGGAGCCTACCATGAGGAAGTATCACGTGGTTTAATTAACCTTGATTTTCAAATGTTTTTTTCTAGAGTTAAACATAAAATTTCTAGAATATGAAAAAATTTTTTCGAAAATTTAACTCTTCAACTTGATCATCAAGGAAAAATTGAAGGTTTATCTCATAAGAGTTTTCTGTGAACAACGCTCAAAGTTTAGCTTTCTGAAAGGCTTTTATGCCTCGGCGGAACTTTTTTTTATATGCTTCGGAGGGTTAAATAGTAAATATAAATTGCTTTATATAATATAAGTTATATATTCCTCGTTTTCTGGACAAAATAAAACATTCAAATTCTTTTTATCGGCTTTCGGCCGATTTTAGTTTCATTTTATAACGAATATGAATTAAAAAAATAAATACTTTTCACAGAAAAATTGTTCTTAAAAATAAAAAACATAAATCTTTCGAAAAATTCCTTTGAATGGTTGTCTTGTTTTAGTTTCAATTTCGGCTATTCACATGAATGTTTAATCTTTTCATTCAAAAAAAGATAATTTTTGTTATTCTGAGGACGCCCTTTTCCGATTTATAAAATTTTAAAAAGTGAAATAGTGAAAGTTAAATTTTGAAAAAGTTTCCGGGGTCAAAAGTGATTTTTGAGCAACTTTTTATCTCAGTCAATCAGCAATAAGCAAAATTTTCAAAACAAAATTGAAAAATTATTTAAAATGAATTTCGTTTAAATTTCTTATTGAATCTATCTTTATTTGTTCCAAATCTTGACCTTTCCGATAAATGCTAAAAACCATGATGTTGTTGACACCACCAAAACCTGGAATCGCCTCTAGCACCACAACTGATACCTATAGTTGCCAATACCGGTTTTACAAAGTCTATACTTGCGGATCTTTTGCATACCTTTAGTCATGGATTTAAAGAAATTTGATTTTCCAGCACCTCCAATTCCGGTGCTACACGATTTTTTTAAATGTTATCAGCTGTCAATCTGAAGCACAATTTTATGTTTTATTCGAAAAAAAAATTGTCATGGAAAATATGACATAAGATATTTTTTATTTTGAAAATGAAACTTTGATCGCTCAAAACATCCCAACCAAGTTGTTGCACCAAAAATATTTTTGTAAAAAAATTACAGCGTCAGAAAGTGTGATTCTTAATTTATAGGACTCTTTCATCGGGTAGCTGATTTTGTAAGCGTCCACACTAACAGTCATGTTCATTCAAATCAAAAATTCTTAAAACACAGACAAAAAAAAAAAAAAAAAAAAAAATCGTCTCCTCAATAATGACAACTATTGTAGTTGAAATCGGTCATGATGTAACCTGTCTATAACTCGGTGCGTCAGAAATGTCTATGTGACCGCCCTTAAATATTAATGTGGCAGAAATGTCGACAAAGCCGCCCTGAAATATCGATGTGGCAGAAATGTCGACGATGCCGCCCTAAAATATCAATGCGGCAGAAATATCGACAAAGCCGCCCTAGGATATCAATGTTGCCGAAATGTCGACGAAACCGCCCCAAATTCAAAATATTGCCTCTTCGCTGCCTTCAGTTTTTTTGGGGGGAATTAATCGTGGCAGAAATGTCGACGAAGCCGCCTTAATCGATATTACATATTATAATTAGATTCACATTTTAAGTTCAATTTTATCATCGCGTTTCATTGTAATTACAAATCATGATAATGCCTAAAAATATCAATATTCTCTGGAACTTTTATCTGTCAGAGGGCAATTTGCAATTAAACTAAATTTAAACTTCATTAGCTTTTTGGTTTTTTCCATATTTGACCAAACTTCAAGGAATTGTACAAACATCACTGAATTCCAGGGCAATAACTGCCCTACAATTATATATTATTTCTCATGTTTTACCTCAATTGCTCAAAAATAACAGCCTGTTTCTAACTGAATGCAAAATTTGAGAATAGACCATGTTTCACTGGAAAACATTCAGAGAAAAAATCATCGGAATTGTATGCAACATGTATCTGTACATCACTAAAGGAAAACAAAAATCATTCTTTGGTGAATTAGCTCCCTATTGGCTGATGTTAAGGGAGTACTGGTCGCATTTTAAGGCCAAAAACAGGGTTTTCAGCGTCGCCTCAATTAAGTACTAAAAACAGCACGAACATATGGTAGTTCAGTTTTAGGATAATTGAACATTAATCTTTTGCTTTACACAAAACAAATCGAAGGCCTCTGATCTGGCCGCCAATCAGGCCGACCTTTCAAAGTGGCACTATTTTCATTTCAAAGCCTACTCTTCCCTGAGTTTTGAAGAAAGAGAATACTTTTATGATTTTATTGACCACAGAGACGTGGGCAGACCCAGTCAGTTTACTAAAAAAATTCATCCGGCGCTTAAAATGAGCAAAAACTGTTTTTGGCCTTATTTGAGTGCCTCGGGGAAATACTACTCCTCCCTGGATTTTGACGGCAGAACCTAAACTGTATGTATTTACGATCCTTGAGGATACGCGCAAAGCCCCTAGTTCGACAATTTGCATTTTTGTATCTTCTCGTTTTTTGAACCGCGTTCAAATTCTCAGAATTGTCAAATTTGAAAAAATTCACACTGAATATGTTCAAATCGCGATGAAAATACTTTTTTTTATTTTACAAATAAATAAAGACATCTGATCAACTTATTTTTGTCCATATTTCAGAAAAACATTTCAAAACTAATCTGGAAAATTTCATGTCCGAGTTCTTAAATGCGACCAGTACTCCCTTAAATAACTTTTGTCCAGTTAAAGTCCAAAATTTATTGAGTTATTTTGCTTTTATACTGAAAATGTAGATGAAAATTATGTCACCAATGATGGAACTGATGGGGTTTGTCATTTTTGAGAGATGTAGGTAAAAATTGAAAGTCAGAATCTAAAATAACGTGTTTTTTCACAAAAATATCGAAAGTTTTGTTCAAAATTTTTCGAGATTTTTTTCAAAATTTTGCTTTTATACTGAAAATGTAGATGAAAATTATGTCACCAATGATGGAAATGATGGGGTTTGTCATTTTTGAGAGATGTAGGTAAAAAATGAAAGTCAGAATCTAAAATAACGTGTTTTTTCACAAAAATATCGAAAGTTTTGTTCAAAATTTGTTCAAAATTTTTCGAGATTTTTTTCAAAATTAGAGATTTTCAAATGGCTGGAAATAACTCAATATATGGGTAGAATATTGGGTATATATTGGGTACGTATGAAATAAAAATAAAATTCTAGAATAGCGGCTGAAAAATAAAATTCAAAAAATTAAGTTTTCTTGAGATTTTTTATGATGACAAAATTTAAGTCTTCGACGATTGATCATTGATGAGTCATAATTTCTCCTTCATATCAGAAGTTTTTGAATGTCAAATTTCAAAATTTCTGATGTCAAAATATTTTCCATAAAATTTAACCGATTTAACATGTTTTGCAAGAATTTGTGTGTAATAATACACTGCAATATTTATGAGAAACCAAAAATTACTGGTTCAAACCGTTAATAACTGATCAACCAAAAAAATCGTTTCGTGATATCTCATACGGTTTGTCCGTGATCACCACGGCGTGGTGTCAAATCTGTGGCTGCTAAAGATAATTACCTTAAACATAAGCTAAAATTCGTGATATTTTGAAAATGCTTTAATGAGAGCCCCCATGGTTATAATTCCGAAGTAAATTTTGCAGTTGAACGTTTCTTAACTCGATTAATTTATAATAAATTAAAATAGCTAAGTAAAGACACGTCCCGTTTAAAATTCTGCGTGAGGGGGTTATATTGTACAGTTAAATGTGTCGAAGAGGATAAGCGAAATTTTGTCATTTCGTCCACCTGAAAACGTGTCGTTTTGTCCATTGGAAAAAAAATTTCACTAAAAATGGAAAAATAGCCCTAGAGAGCTAAAAATTCAAGGCAAATGTTCGCTCAACTTAGGCGCACCTCTCCAAAAATTGATAGTAATCAGCCAACTGCTTAATTTTGTTCAAAAAAAACTTCAAGAAGTTTTAAATTTTTTGGGATTTTGATCGTAAATGTAAATTACAAGCAAATCACAGCCCTTTCCATTGGTCTGGTAATCAAGTCATTTATCTGGTCATGAGAAAGTTACAAAATATGTCTCAAGATTTTCCACGGAACGTTTCTTATCTCAATCAATTTCATTTATTGAGCAACGTTTTGAAAGCGTGAAAAACTTGAGCAAATTTTTAGGCAGACTTGAAAATAGTCTAAAATTTGTATGAACAATTTGTTAATTATGTCATAGCCGATTTATTCGTACACAATATAATTCGGCATGATTATTAAAAAAACATTTTTTAACAAAAACTTATAACAACATTTTTTATACGTTCACTATTAAACCTTTACATTTGCTTTGCTCCAGTCTTATTATCAAATGATGAAAAAGACCAAGATGTACGCACAAACATGGGATAGACGCAGATAAATGAACATTGAAAAAATTGCGTCTAAAATAATTACCAAGCAGGTCACTTCGTTAGCGTACACAACAAATTATTGTGTACACTTAAGGGGGTATGCGTAGGGTCAGTACCGGGCCGAAATGACCTTTGAAACTAATTAGTTTATTGACGATTGGTGAAAGTCACTTGTGCAGACTTTTGAGAGAATTTTTTGAAACAAAATTTTTTTTTTTCGAAACGTTTTTATAATGTATAATGGCATTAATTGTTTAAATTGACGATTGAAGTAGGTGCTCATGCCTGCTCAATCCTGAATCGTATCGGATGCAAATACAATTTTAGGTCGAAAAATACAATAAAATTGGCTCGCACGAGATGTTGGCCATATCAATTTGCGTTTTCGGTCGTTCCGCCTACGCATTTTTCCATCCAAATCCTTCAAAATGACCGAAAAAAATTTCGAGATTTTTTTTTGAAAATAAAAAAAAATTTTGTCATGTATACTAAATGTTTTTGTGGCGCGATCCGTGTCATAACAACATAAATGAATAATAATGTCACCTTTAAAGCGCCTTAGAAGCCAAAAGGTATTTTTTTTTAATAAAATTTTTTTTCATGGCGAAATTTTTTTTTTATTGAGAAAGTCACCATATAACTCAAAGAATTGTGCTGAGGGTTTAAGTAATCTTGCGGAATGACCCTAGGTATGCGACTCTGATTAAATAAAGCTGCAGAGGCATTAAACATGCCTTGAAATGGATACGGGTCATAAATTAGGTGTACTATAGAACCAAATCAACAAAAAAAATTTCGAATTTTCGCATTTTTTTCGATTTTTTTCTAAGTATTTTAAAAAATGAAGTTAAAAATAATATTGCTCAAATTTGACCACTAACACTTCACAATATCGACTTGACGCAAGCCACTTTCTCATCAGTGTTTACTGGCTTTCTTGAGCCTACTTTCGAAAAATCGAAGCACTTTTTTTTTCGGAAATTTTTTTGAAAAATGACCAAAAAAATCATATTTCGAGTTCTAGCTCGAAAGCAAAAAAGCGCTCGAGAGACTTTTACAATTGTTCTAAGGAATACTTGATAAAAATTTGAGCCATTTTGCAAATATACCTCGGAGGAATAGATTTTGAAGTCTGAAATTGCAAAAAATCGTCGCTTATTGGCGTTCTAGAATTGTTCAGTCGCTGGATCAAAAAAGGCCCTCGAAGAAAAGATTGGCAACTCCCGTTACGTGATCTGTGAAAATTTGAGCTCGATTTGATATACCGTCTGGGAGAGATAGTTTTTGCAGTTTGGAAAAGGTTCACTTGTTTACGATACTGTACCTATTGGTGTATGGTCAAAATAATTTGTGATGTATTTTTTCGCAAGATCAAGGATAGATCTACAAATTAGCATTTTCGGTTTTTCTCATGAACTGTTAGTTTTCAGTATATTTAAACCTAGAAAATGTCAAATCAGAGTCGCATACCCCCTTAAGGCATGGCAAAACTTTTGTCGAAAGATACTATGTTTAATTGTTAAATCAATATGGTCGTGTTAGGTCGTAAGACTTGAACAGAGCTCCGATCGGTGACTTCTAATAGCAAGTCGGGTTAACCCGCGCTCCTCACATGATTTGAGGTGTTTACCAACTACACCACATTGCCTGATAGTTCTAGTCGGATTTCTCGATTATAGCGCGAATTAGTCGCTTGACCTAATCGCACCTGACAGTCGTTTGTTCCTGCGGAACACAACCCTAACCCTAGCCTTTCCCAACAAACAGTTTTGCATCGTCTTTCACCGTGTACACTGGACACGATTTTTATCAGGACATTTTTGTTGAAAGTGTTTTGTTTTTTAAATGTTTGTTTTGTTAAAAAATGTTTTTATTAGTTAAAATATGCTGTTTTTTTTGTTAGAAAATGTTTTGTTCAATATAATTTTCTTAAAAAATGTTTTTTTCTTTAAAAATGGTTTTCCGATTTGATGACGTACTAGAAATAACCCGAATATATGGGTTTTAGTTTGCCAATATTCCAACAAAAATCTGGCTTCAAGAAAACATATCGTGGAGTCCTGATTGGTCGACCAATCAGAAACGACTTTTTGAAAGTGATGAGATTTTTGCTTAAAAATCCATCAACTCCCTAAGTTTTGACGATAGATTAAAAATATAAAGTTGATGTTGACCGCAAAGAACGTGCGCAGGGCCTCAAGGACCATGATTCAAGGTTAGTTTTATCTACAAATAATTAATGCAGCGCTGAAAGTGGCGAAAACCGCTTTTTGTCCTAATTTTAAGGGTTTCACGAAAAATCCATCAACTCGCAAATTTTTTTTGACAGAAACTTGAAAGTCATACAAACGAGACACTGAAGAGTACGCCTAGAGCGGTCTCGGGTCTTTTAATTTTTTTTTGGTGAACAATTTCCTGACGCTAATTGTTTTATTCGAATACACAATAATGTACAATAATTGATAATTTTTTTAATAAATTCCCGTCAACTTAGGATTTTTATTGTATTAATGAAATTCATTAGTCAAATTTTAGGGCAGATTATTTCATTGGCAAGGACAATTTCAGGTTAAGGAGACTTGTAAAACGGCCCAATCAAAAAGTTTTAATTTTCTATATTTTGAAGAGTATAATTTCTCTTGATGAATACAAATTTTAGCCATTTTATTTTCTTATTGTTAAGAATAACACGTTTGAGAGTATAGAGACAAACTTTCCGCAGTTCGAGTTCGTCAAAAATAAACTCAGCAAAAATTTTGCTCTCAAAAGTCAAATCTTCATCGAATTGTGTATACACTGACTAACCATTTATAGAAACCCCCGATAATGGAAACCCATTACCATTTTATGGAAACCCATAACCATTTAATGGAAACCCATTAAGATTTATGGAAACCATTTTTGAAAAAAACAAAGGAATACCAATTTATGGAAACCATTTTTGAAAACAAGGCATGTTTAATAAAATAAACTTTGTTTTTGGTGTTTAATTTGCTCCAATCTTCTAAAAAGTTTGTTGATTTCGGCTGCCTATAATTGATCCTTGAACAGTATAATTAGAAAAAAACTCAAAAATTTTCAAAATTTTTCGGCTGAAAACAACTTTTCGAAATTTGCCCCAAATTTACCAAATGTAATGGAAACCTATACCAATGTAATGGAAACCCATATACCATTAATGGAAACCCATACAGTTATGGAAACCATTTTTTTCGGCCGAAAGTGGGTTTCCATAAATGGTTAGTCAGTGTAAGTCGATATTTCACTATTTTTCCATTATTGAAAATTATAATATACTAAACAAAAATTCCAACCAAAAAACGATTGATCTAGAGATCTGAAAAGACGGGAGAAAAAAATATTTTTTTTCTCCCGTCAAGAAAAAGACGTGAGAAAATAATATTATTTCTCTCCCGTCAAAAAAAAGACGGGAGAACAAATATATTATTTTTTCCCCTCGTTCTAAAAAACGGGAGAAAAAAATATTATTTTTCTCCCGTCAAAAATTAAATTAGTTGATGTTGTAAAGACATCTTTCAGCTGATAATCTCTTGAGATTGAATAGTTTGCGTTTTCAAAAGGTGTGAATCCATAGTAAATAAATTTACTACGACTTTGCATATCTAAAGTTTTCTAGTCTGAAAACCCCTGGCGGCTTTCTGAAGTTAGGAAAACAAATCACAATGACCAATTTTTGCGAAAAAAAGTGCAGTAATACGTTAAATTCAAAAAGGAGTTCAAATCCCTTTTCAAAATTTTAAATTTCCTCCCCGCTTTTCCACCAATTTTTGATTGAAAAACGCTACTGTCAATTCTGTCTAAGCAGACACTTTTCAAAATCCCGTTTTGTCCGCTTAGAGGTACCCCGTTTTGTCCACTTAGACCTATTTTGCTCTAAATCACCCCTAGAGGGCGCTAAAGAGCTTTAAACTAAAGCCAAATTCTCTATAGACACTGATAAACATCATAAAATAATAAATACTACCAAATAAGTTAAATTAGAAGTTTTTGTTAATATTTTTGGTTACTTTTAAATTTTTAATTACAAAATCCCTCTAAGCGGACAAAAAAAATTATCCCGTTTTGTCCGCTTAGACCTATTTTGGTCTACATCACCTCTATAGGGCGCTAGAGAGCTTAAAACTGTAGTCGAATTCGCGTTAAGACTATAAATACTACCAAATAAGTTAAAATAAAAGTTTTTGTTTATATTTTTTGATATTTTGGAATTTTAAATTACAAAATTCCTCTAAGCGGACAAAACCGTACCCCGTTTTGTCCGCTTAGGCCTAATTGGCTCTTAAATAACCCCTAGAGGCGGCAATTATGATCAATCCGAATTTTTTCCTACGCCCAATTGCGAGAAAATCGACTCAAATACAAATTGGAAAGATTTTGTAATAGATTCACATTTATTCCATGCCACAAAATCAACGGCGATAAATTGTTTTCAAAAGCTGAACTGACCTCTTTAAAATTTGGCTCTATTGTAAAATATTTAAAATTGAAATTGCTTAAAATTAAATTATTTTTACTATTCCTCATTGATAGTCTTTCGACATTTTGTAAAAATATTTTACTACGTATTGTTTATCATTCAGGCTTACATTGTGAAAAACTCACGATTTCTTAGATATTATATTAAGCTTGATTAAATAACTACAATTTTTCCTAATAAATAACAAATTATTCTACTTTACAAGTGTTTGAGTGGAATTCATAAAACTTGCAAGTGCTGGACTCGAATCCAAGACCTTCGGATAAGAATTAACATTGTCTGGGCGCACTACAATGACTGCGCCACACCTGCCGTTCAAAATATTTATTATTATTATATTTTTTCTCAATATACACCAAAATAATGTTTCATTACTCCAGGCAACTCTTGTAACTAAAAGATTTCGAGTTATTGCTTTTTAAGAAAATTTTTGAGGTCGAATTAAATTTTTCGAATTCCACAAATTATGTGAAATTTTTGATAAAAGTTCGGCATTATAAAAATGCCTTATTTTTTTCATCAAATTTTTTAACAGTATTTGTTTCAAATCAACGAAAAACGTTCAAAAATGGCCACTTTTACTTTTGGCGTAAGGTGACCACAGATTTTTTTAGAAAGATATTTGAAAATCATATGACACCCCCTTTTTTTTGGGATTTTCGGTCGAAACCAATTTGGAAATATTTTTTAAAAATTTTCCTCATTCTTGTGTCAAAATTTTCCAAACTATTTTATGGAATCCTTAGCGAAAAAATTTGGGAAATGGCTACTTTCACTATATTCAAATATCGTCCTCGTTTGTTTCTTTGCTCTTGTTTTATACTCTGAATCGTATTTTTTAAGTAAAACTACGGTTTGGCAGAAGTTCATCGGAAGCCCTATTTTATCCAGTTAATAAATTATCACACCCAAACTGGCCAATTGGTGAACCGACCCATCCACGTTTAAATGTATTTCAATTTAACTCATGAAAAAAATATTTCTTTGGATGTGCTCAATTTCGTGTTTTTCGTTCTTTTTCGCAATTTAAAAAAAATAAAATTAATTTTACTGTAATTTAGCACCTCGATAGCAAAACAGCGGTCGTTTGAGTGTTTTTTCATTAAGGGATTTATAAAGTAAAAATAATTGATCTGACAAAAATCAGATTATACAAAGTGAGCTGAGAAGTTCCAAGTTACGGTCTAAAAGTTTTTTTCCACAATGTTTGAAGTGACTAAAAGTTTCCCATCAAGCGAAAAAAACATGAAAAAAGTGCAAATCTGCCAAAATGCACCGACCCCCTTAAATAAAAGCTTGAATTTTCTTTTAAATGTTTTGAAAAATCCCGTTTTGTCCGCTTGGAGGTACGAGATTTCGGGTTTTCAGAAAAAATGCGTAGGTTTTTGCCCGTTTTTTCCGCTTAGACAGAATTGACAGTAGTTTATAAACTCTAATTTCAACAAAAAAAGGGGTAATTTTGAAAAAGTCTGAGAAAACCGATTATAATTATAATAGGGAGTTCAATTGTTTCCAAAAATTCACTTGAGCATTTTTAAGTTAAATTCTCTAATAAAATCTCATGTACGTTTTTTCTAACTACAAATCCAAAATTGATAATATAATTCCTCAAGTTTTGGATCCACTAGTGATCAATAAACAATAAAATCAAAATTAACTCGTAACGAAAGAAAATATTAATAACACCGAATAGTCTCGATAATAAATTATTTATCGTTCACAATTTTTTTCGATGAAAAATAATAATTTTTTCGAGTAATGGAAACGACAAATTATCATCAGACAGATTTTTTCAAGCCATAAATTTTAAAGTCTCGATAGTTTCAGCAAATGGAGAGTAGAATAAGGAAAAGAAACTTTCCTTTCCTCGAAGAAAAGAAAGGACAAAAAGAGCATACTAGCGGAACGGAAAGGACAGCCGAAAGCGTTTCACTTTCCTTGAAAATTTACTTTTATAGTATTTTATAGTCACATGGTATTCTCAGACGTGCCGAAACCGAATGAGAAGAATATTTCCAAGAAAAAGAGAGGGGACAGTAAAACCACCAGGATAGCGTTAAAACTCACGGCATCCGTTTTCGCACAGAGGTTATCAGTTAAACGAAACGAATTTCTTAAATGCTGATCGGCTCATAGCAATTGTCTGCGGCGAGTTAGACTTTATACTAGATTTTTGAAACTATTCGCCGAAATTTTTATATCTTCTTGGGGGTTAAAAAGGATTTTCGTCATCATTTGGACATTAATCAATCATTATTTTATATGATTTTAAACTCGCGAATATTTTTAAAGGAATGGCCTACAGAACTCTACCCACTAAAGGATAACAACATATCTATATCCGTTCATCACACTTTGGTTAGAAAATGATGTTGGGATCTTTCAAGTATAATTTAGACTAAAAAAATCTTCCGACATCATTTTCTAACCAAAGTGTGATAGAGGGATAAGCGATTTTGTATTTTTTTAATTCTAAATTCGTTATGAAGAAATTCAAGCACTTAAAATCTATGTGCGAAAATTTACTTTGAGCTCTCAGGCATCAAAAGATTAACCCTCGGAGTTATTTTGCACAAAAGTGTCCAAATAATTAAAAAGTACAAGTTCAAAATGAATAAGTTTGCCGTCATAGGAATTCGATGTGTTTTGTAAATATTCTAGTATTCTGCGAGTTTGATGTTTAATTCTGAACTTCAAAATAAGATAAATTTTGAAAAGGATAAATTAGTATCGACAATAGAATGCCCTTTGATAAAAAGGTTGCTTCAAGCATACAAGAACTGGAAAGGGGTTCGAATAACCAAAATTTTCGAATATTTCAGTTTATCAGTGATAAGTTATCACAACCTTGAATTTTGACATAATCAATTTTGATTGAGTAGTCAATTTCAAGCATTTGGGCTTTTCTTATTTGAGCTTACGAAATTCCAATAAAATTAAAGAATACAATTAAATTTTTTAGATTTTGAAAGAATATCGAAATTTTCACCTGGTCGAGAAAAGTGCTGGTTTGGAACTGTTCGATAACTAATATTCGAAATTTTAACATTTCCAGTCATCTGATTGGCCATGACAATACCAGGTTTATATTCGGTTTTCATGTCGGATCCATCCATTTTTGCAGTTTGAATATATGCAATCTTTTGGGAATTTGTCGTAATTGTTCGAGCCTTTTTGAAGGTTAATAATCATTATAAGGGTCATAATTTAAAAGCTGAATTTTGAATTTCGGTTGACCTTTTTGATAACGAAATTCGCAAAAGGCTGTTTATATCGAAAATTATACTGCGTACACAAGATATCTATTTTTTCGAGGTTTCCTGATGACTTTTGGTGACAGCCTAGTCCAGGGGTTGGCACTTTAACAGGTTTTTATGTTCTGTTCGGAAATTTTGAGCAAAAATATGCTCTTGTTCGGTTCAGAAAAACTTAAAAGTTTACGATTCTGTTGTAAGAATGGCTCAAATGAATATTCTGATTTCAGCCAATCATGAGGAAGAACGGAAAAAATTTAAAAATATTTTCAGATTTTTTTGTCTTAATTGAATAACACCCACTTTCTCAGATTTTTCTCCTGACGGTGATAACTGATGGCACAGAAATGCTTCAATCCCGTCCACCCTGATATTACATCTGAAAAAGGGTAATGTTGTATTGAAATTTTTATATTTTACATTGGCTAAACCTGAGATGAATTTTTCAAAACCGTGTTTCCAGTCAAAATTTCTAAATTACAAATTATGAACCTTGATCGGTCATTTTAGTAACTATACGATTCCAAAGTCAACCAGCATTATCTACAATTTGAATTTCGGTCAGTCAGAAATTAGAACAAAATTTTCCAAAAAAAGAACAAATTTTTTTGCGTCTGAAGAAATACTATGCTCTATCAGATTGGTCATTGGCATCGATTTGAGAGGATAATCCAGAATATTTTTACTTCTTTTTACCAGCTCCAAAAATAATCTTCCGAACAAGAACATATTTCCGAACAGTTCGGAAAAATGTGTTCTGTTCTTGTTCGGTTCGGATTCAAATTTGAAAAAATGTGTTCATCTTCCGTTCATGTTCAGACTCAAATTTGAAAAATGTGTTCATGATCGTTTTTTCGAATACTAAAGAACACATAATGTGTTCATGTTCTTGAGCCGATTATGTGTTCAAGTGCCGACCCCTGGCCTAGTCATCACTTTTAAAATACACTGACTAACCATTTATGGAAACCCACTTTCGCGAAAAAAATGGCTTCCATAAATGGTAATGAGTTTCCATTAAATGGGTATGGGTTTCCATTAAATGGTAATGGGTTTCCATTACATGGTAATTTTGGGCAAAATTTGAAAAGTTGTTTTCAGCCGAAAAATTTTGAGTTTTTTCTAAATTACATGTTCAGGGATCAATTATAGGGCAGCCGAAATCAACAAACTTTTTAGAGGAGTTTGGAGCAAATTAAACACAAAAAACAGAGTTTATTTTACTCAAACATGCCTTGTTTTTCAAAAATGGTTTCCATAAATGGTAATTCCTTGTTTTTCAAAAATGGTTTCCATTAATGGTAATGGGTTTCCATTAAATGGTAATGGGTTTCCATTATCGGGGTTTCAATAAGTGGTTAGTCAGTGTAGTTAATTTAAAGAAAAAAAATAAGTTTTAGTAAAACATTTTAACTGCTAAATTTTTTTTTCAAAAATAGTTTTCAGGGCTGATTTAATACGAATTTTAATGAGACAAATCAAGCTAAAAGTCATAAAAATTTGAAAAGGAAATCAAATAAAAATCACATATAAAAAGCTTTGAAATATTTCTAAATAACGTCAAAATTATATCCGATTTCTTAATAGTTATTATGAAAACGGTCTTAATTTTTAGTCCTTAATCTCATTTTCTACCTTTAATTAAATATTTAACCTTTTCCTGTTGAGCCACATGAATTTTTCCTTGTGTATTTATCGGTTTTGCCGCATTTGCGTATTTTGAAACAGTTTGAAACTTTAAAACCGGTTGGTTTTGGATCATGGTTCCCTGCGTCGAATATTGCTGAACCTGTTGACCTTGCTGAATTTGCATGGGAAGATAGGCCATTGCGTGACCTTGAATTTGACCTTGAATCGAGGATTGATACGTGTTGAACACAGTTTGCCCATTTTGAGACAGGACCATTGGTTGAGTCATAAGTTTTCCATTTTGCATCTGAATAAAAAATTATTTTTTGAATCAAAGGTTAATAAAATAAGCAAGCGATGTTTTTGCGAATTATTTGTGAATTTTGCTAGTTATGTAACCGGAGGGGGTGCAAAACGCGAACCACTCACGAACCATTCGAAAATGCTTCGCGAGGCCTGACGGCACGAAAGGTCTAAGAAAATTTTTTTTGGGCTTTTGAAATCATTTTCAAAGTGCATGTCTTGGTTTTCAGTCTGCCAAATGGAGAGCACATGATGGCACAGAAACAGCTGTGGTGCACACTCTCTAATTTTTTATTTGGCTCGTATTTTGCAAGCCCCCTTATTTAACCCTCACCTGAATCACTGTGTTTTGCAACACAGAGAGCAAGAAATTTATAAGGACGTCTTATTTTAACTGTTTTGGGGTTTCTGAGCCAAAAATTATAAATAGTATTTTTACAATGTTTCGAATTAATTTATCATCTTCAGGTGATGAGTAAGAAAAAGAAAAAAATATTTATGTTTTTCACTCGTTTCCTGAAGATGAATAATACATTCGAAACGTTGTAAAAATACTATTTTAAATTGGAAATACTATTTTAACCAGTGAAATATCGGACAAGACCTAAGAAATTTCCCATTATGTTTAATTGTATGAATTTTAAGTATTTCCGGGAGATTCATACCTTTTTCCCAACGAGACTCCATCTCAAAACCGTTTACTATCTTTATAGCGCGTGTTCGAATCCCACTAATGTTGTCTTAGTGATTGTCTTGGGTATGATTATAGGCAATGGTCTTGATAATGGGACCGCTAAATTTTATCGGTGTGTAATCACTCAAGCAATCACTAAGACAATCACTTATACAACATNAACGTTTTTCAGATGAAGTTCCGTTGGGAAAAGGATACCAAAGCGGAAATAAATATTTTGAATGCAATTTCGGATGATTATGTGCTTCAGCTCATACACTTGTAATTCTGAATAAATCATATTTTGCTTGAACGATGATTTCTAGAATTTTTTTTTATTTTCTCTGCTGACTAAATCGATAAAATCATATTCTTAATGCAGAAAAAATAATCTTTTTAATCCGTTTCGACTCTCAATTTCCACTCTCGTACAAAACAAAGGAGCCAAACGAAATATTCTAGAATTCAGAACTATTTTTGCTGAATTCAAATGCTTTTTGAATTCATCCGATGAAAATTGAATGAAAAGTATAAAACTGAGATTTTACATTAGCAGTGAAACTAATTAACGGTTCGATTTATTATTATTCTCAAAATTAAGGGGGTGGTCGTCGCAAAATAAGGCTCTAGAAACAAATTTTCCGAATTTT
>SCLH01000970.1:129002-149537 GCA_004367855.1 Oikopleura vanhoeffeni | reverse complement strand
ATGTATAGGGTATTTTCGAAAAAATCTTTTAAAACTAAATTCCGGATAATTTATGTCCAAATAATTGAAAGGCATTTTATTACTCGGTAAGATACGTTTACTCGAAAATCAGGAAGCCATTTTGACATTCGTCAGGTCAGATCACAAATGACTTTTTCTGAAAGTTGAGATTGATATTCTAGGCAAATAGTGTGATTTGTCGGTTTTTTCTCTATTTGGCAAAATTATATTAATTTTACTATTAACAAGTGAGCTTGAGACTGTATACAATTTTTGGATGCTAGTTTAAAGCGTTCATTTATCACGAGAATTCTGAAATTTGTTTTAAAAACCCCTCATATTAGAAAATTGGAAAAACCTCATTATGAGGGCAAAAGTCAATAGGCAACGCCCTTCCATTGGGGATATAGGCAACAATTTTCGCCAAAACCTCATGTGTTGCCTATTTCCCTCATTAAATGTCAATAAAACTTCTGACAATAAAACTTGAATCGGATAAATAAACCAAAAAATGTTTATATGAGTGAATATGTACTCGAAATTGGTGAATTTGTACTTTGAAATTAAGCAAAATATTTGAATTAAAAATTAATTAATTTAAATATAGTTTCAGCGTGTTTTTAACGCTAATTATCATAACAAATGTTTTAATCAATCACAATGATTTCAATCGAAAAATAAAATTATTTCATCGTGTACTACAGAGTGTACTACAACATAAAATAATTCGATTACTGTACACTAGAGAAGCAAGGTGCAGTTTCAAAACGTTGCCGATAACCCGAGGGTTTATCGGTCTGAATTATTTATTTTTAACACAGCATGAAAGCTTGCAAAAAAATACAGGGGGGTGCGGCGTATAATTGGAAAGTTTTTCGCCAATAAACCCCAACTATACGCGTAATTCCAACTATACGCGTACGGTGGGAAAAATGTGCTCTTGATTGTCAATTTGAACAGATATCTTAGAGTTATTTCATGTAATTGAGTTAAAGTCAGAGTTAAGAATTTTAGGTGATTTTTAAGTTAATCTTTTCGTTACAAATCTTCTACTAGTAGGATGTATTAAACTTTAATTTTATCGAAAAAATTAATAAGGTTAATTTTAAATAAACATGGAATTCAAAAAATATTTATCCGAAAATCGTCAAAATGTAGGGAACAATGAATTTATAAAAAAAACAATTATGCTCACAGTAAATCACTCTCAGAAACCAGAATAATAATATTTTTATTCTGAATAAATATTGGCCCTTTTCAAGCTAGCCGCATTGGTCTGCGAGACTGAAAAATTTTTTTGAACTTCTTGAAAATACGGACACTTCATTGCTCGACATCAAGTCAATCTGAACCATGTTTTTAAAAAAATGTATTTTTCATTGTCGCGCCGACTGAAGAATCTTGGTCTGACAATCTGGTTAAAAACGCCTATCTTTTGCCTAGGAACGTTTGAAAAAAAAACCCGATCTTTTGCCTACAACTATACGCCACACGCCAGGAACGAATAAATTTAATTTTCGAATGCGTAGGTTTTTGCGGAGGCTTACGTAGGTTGTTGCGTGGGTTCCAACTATACGCGTACAACTATACGCCGCACCCCCTGTAGTAAATTTTTTTTAAAGTAACAGGGATACTTGTGATTTTGAAAAAAATCGGTATTTTTATGTAATTACAGGGGAGGCTCAATATCGCCGAAAGTTTTTTGCGAAACAATTTCGGCGATATTGGTCATTTTCGGCGATATTGGCACTTTCGGCGATATCGGGACAGAAATAAATTTTTTCGGTCTATAAATAAGAAAAACCCGAATGCGTTCGAAATGACGTCATATGTCAAACGATTTTGGCGTGTTTTTTTTTCATCGCAACGGTTTTTTGCAGAAGTTTCTCTCAGAGATGGATCAACCGATTTCGAAAATTTCAAAAGATCGTGATAGGAAAGGTTTCGATACGCGACGGCACGAAGCGTTTTTGGCGAATCGGATATCCGATATACCGAAAAAAACCGGTTGAATCTTAAATTGTCGGTTTCCAAGTCTTTGGATATGATATGACTATGATTTTTTCACCATTCTACTTAGAATTTTTTGATAGAAATTTTTTGTGGTCAAATTTTGTTATATGACATCAAAAGGTAAAATTTAAAAAATTACCCGCATGGGTCATATTACATTGCATATGAAAGAAAATCCCATGACGATTCCAAATATATAAAATTAAAATAATGTATGTAATACGACTCCAATATCAACAAAACTAGTTTTTTGAGTATTTTTTAAGAGAAGAAAAAAAATTTGCGAAAATTTTTTTGCGGGCGTTTCAGACAATTTAAAAAGATAAAACAAAATTTTCAAAAATTTTTAAGAAATTTTTCAAAAAAAAATTTTTTCGAAAATTTTTTTTCATTTTCAAAAATTGGCTGAAACGCCTGCAAAAGAATTTTCCAATTTTTTTTGCTACCAAATTATCAAAATACTTAAAAAAATTAAGAGAATCTGAAACGAATAAAAATAAGATTTTTTTCAGTTTTTGATGATAATAAATACAAAACTTGCATGATATTAAGGCCTCCCGAGCAAAAAATAAGCACCTGATAAATATGTCCTATGAATTTGAAAATTTCGCATCCAGAGTAGTTTTTGACGCTTGAAATTTGTTTAAAAATGAGCCAAAAAACCGCCGATAGAAGGGGATTTTGTGTTTTTAATTTGAATTTTGAAATAAAAGAGCCCCAAATCGGCCGAAGGCCGATGAAAGGGCATTTTGTGATTTTTATTCAAACTTGTTAAAAAATGAGCCAAAAATCGGCCGAAGGCCGATAAAGGAGGATATTATATTTATAATTGAATTTTGTTGGAAAATGAGCTTGAAGTCGGCCAAAGGCCGATAAAAGGGGATTTTATGTTTTTATTCAATTTTAAAAAAAGATTAATACAAAATTTGNCCAACAAATTAATATAATAATAAAGTCCCTTTGTATCGGCCCTTCGGCCGATTTTGCGCTCATTTTAACAAAATTTGAATAAAAATCACAAAAGCCCTTTCATCGGCTTCGCGCGATTTGGGGCTTTCTATTTCAAAAATTAAAATAAAAACACAAAATCCTTTATCGGCTTGGCTTTTTGGCTCATTTTTCAGAACAAATTTCAAGCTGTCCAAAAACTACTCTGGCTGAATTTTTTTTTATATTCGACAACTTACTTCGAATTTTAATATGTTCGCAAAAAACTAAATTTTCTTTATGATTTTAATTTTTTTAAAAGATTTCTTAGTTTGAAATTTGACAATTTTCTCACAAATTATTTAATTTCCTCATACACTTGAAAATTTTCCGAAAAATTTGACAATTAATTTGAAATTCGAAAATTTTTCTTAAAATTGTCGAATTTGAAATTAATTGTCAAATTTTTCAGATAATTTTCAAACTTCTGAGAAAAATTGTAAAATTTGTAAGAAAATTGTCAAATTTCAAAAAAAGAAATCTTTAAAAAAAATTTAGTTTTTGCGAAAATATTAAAATTCGAAGTAAGATTTCAAATTTAAAAAATATTTCAAATATGGCTTTTGAAAAATTTTAAAAATTAAAATTTTTCTTAAATTTTGAGCAATTTAAAAAAATTCTCAAATTTTAAACAACGGTTTCAAATTTTGGAAAAAAATGATTAAATTTTCTATTAAATTTTTTAAATTTTTCAAAATTAAATAAAAAACATAAAATCCCCTTACATCTGCCTTCGGCCGATGAGGTGCTCATTTAAAAAAAAAAAACATAAAATCCCCTTTTATCGGCCTTCGGGCGATTTTTGGCTCATTTTTTTTAAATTTTGAATAAAAACACAAAATCCCTTCGGCAGATTTGGGGCTCTTTTATTAAAAAAATTAAATTAAAAACACAAAATTCTTTTTTATCGGCCTTCGGCCGTTTTTGGCTCATTTTTTAACAAATTTCAAGCAGCAAATACTACTCTAGATGCGAAATTTTCAAATTCATAGGACCTTTTTATCGGGTGCTTATTTTTTACTCGGGAGGCCTTAATATCATGGAAGTTTTGTATTTATTTTCATCAAAAAGTAAAAAAAAAACTTATTTTTATTTGTTTCAGATTCTCAAATTTTGCGAGTATTTTGAAAATTTGGTAGCAAAAAAAATTAAAGAAATTTTTTTTGCGGGCGGTTCAGCTAATTTCAGAAAAATTTAAGAAATTTTTTTAAATAGCTGAAACGCCCGCAAAAAAATTTTCGCAAAACTTTTTTCCCTCGTTGAAAAATATTTAGAAAACTAGTTCTGTTGATATTGGAGTCATATTACATACATAATTTTTTATTTTTATATATTTGGAATCGTAATGGGATTTTATTTCATATGCAATATAATATGACCCCATGCGGGTCATATTTCAAATTTGACTTTTTGGGGTCATATCACAAAATTTGACCCAAAAAAATTTTTCTCAAAAAATTCTAAGCAGAATTTTAAAAAAATCATAGTCATATCATATCCAAAGACTTGGAAACCGACAATTTAAGATACCACCGGTTTTTCCTGTATATTTGATATCAGATTCGCCAAAAACGCTTCGTGCCGTCGCGTATCGAAACCTTTCCTATAAAGATCTTTTGAAATTTTCGAAATCGGTTGATCCATCTTTGAGAAAAACGCCTGCAAAAAACCGTTGCGCTGAAAAAAAACACGTCTTTTCAATTTTATAAGAAGTTTTATAATAGGTTTAAATGAAGTGAATCTCCAAAATGTGAAGAATTGAGTATTCCGACGAACGCAATCAAAAAATAGTTCAAAAGGTAGAGTTGAGAAATTAAATCTTGAAAATGACGTCATTCATGACGCATACAAATAATTTGTAATAGAAATCTCTTAAAAATTAGGATAGGTGTTTTCGGCGATATTGGGCCGGCGATATCGAGCATGCTCCTGTAATCGTTTTTCTGAATGAAAAACAAATTTTTCGACATTTATTTATAAAGTACAGTGATTTCCTTTTTATCAGCGAAGTTATAAATTTTGGCTGGAAATTTGCAATGGAAATTTTAACCACTAAATCGTTAATTTGTTTTCGTGACACAGAAAAATTTTGTAAGTCAAAATCAAACAATTTTTTGATTTAAAACATCAAGGGAAATCTTTATAATCGGTACCTCGGAACTAAAATTTAATTACTGTTATTTATTTTAATTTAATTCTTGAAGAGATAATTTCTTGAAAAAACTGTAAAACAAAAAAATGCTGATAAAAACGCATACGTTTTTCTTCATCAAAATTTTCACTGAAAAGAATATTTTAACAAGGATGATCATCGGGTTGAACTTGATGGATTTTGCTCAAATTTTGGCTGTCAATGAACTTGAGAATTAATTACATAGTTTTGGGCAGATTTACCTGGAACAATAAAAAAATGAGTCATTCCCGAAAATAGCTTTGTTAATCTATAAAAGATCTCTTGAATTTTATTAGGATGAAAATTATAAAATACAAAATTAAAATAAACAAATCTATATAAATTAAATGTGCAAATTTGAGCACGTTCATAATAAAATTTTGAAAAATTTCTGTGATGAAAATTTTAAGTAGACCTTAATCTTGGAGATCGGTTAGTCAATCAGCGGAATTCTCAAGTCAAATCGATAGTCTGGCGCAATCGAAAAGCCTCGCAAAAATACGGTTTCTCAGATTGGTATTGTAACGGTTTGTAAAAGCTGCTTCCAAAACATGATTATAAAGAGCGGTGGTACATAACGGAAACCACTTGCTCCTAAGCTGCCATAAAAATCAAGGTCCAATAAATTGAGACAAAAGTCTTTGCGATTTTTGTGGTTCGCTGTTGTTACGCGTTTTGGTCCCCCGTCGCTTTTATGACCCAAAAAGAACACAACATAAAAATAAATTGGATTTAAAGAGTATCGTGGATCCTACATTTTTTGATGTTATTATGAGGAGAAATGTCCGAATCGACATTGCGAGAATAAATGTGAATTTTGACATTGTGTGTATAATTTCATAATGTTTGCGATAAGGATCGGGCTAGCCCGCATCTTGGAGGAAAAATTATACACACAATTCCAAATTTAAATTTATTTGCAATGTTTATAAATTTTTATAAATCGTTTATTTTTTTTTTACACCCAGCATCATAAATGTTTGATTTTTTGACATAAGCTAGAAAATTAAAATGTGAAAAAATGGTGAGCGTGCTTTTCCAAATTTCATCCTGAAAGTGCCCAGAAATCGATGAAAACTGTCGTTTTTCATAGTTTTGGCCACGGAAAATCGTATTTTTTACATTTTCTTTACAATACTATTTTCACATTTACAATAGGTACTCCTGACAATTATACGGTTTGAAAATTATTTTTTGAACGGTATTATACTATGTTGAGCCAATTATGAGCTCTTCGAGCGCTAAAGAGCAAAACATTTTATCATGTTCAACACTCAGAAAAAATTTCATAAATTTTTAAATATTTTTTTTCCAAATTTTTAATTATTTTTTCTTCAAATTTTTACAAATTTTTAAATATTTTTTCTCCAAATTTTTAAATATTTATTCTCCAAATTTTAAGTCTTATATATAACTTATATATAACAAGCCTACTTGACTTCAAAAATCACAAAATAAGCTCTCTATCACTTTTAGATTGCCCGATATATAGCCAGTCGATACAACCCCCTTAATTTATCCTAATAATCGGAGAATAGTTCTGACAACGCACATTATATTCTGACTCCCACCGATTGTTCAAAATTGTTCTTGTCGGACACATCCGTGTGATGAATCCTTTTTAAAATAGTTGACAATGAGAAAAAAATTCAAACGGATTTCTTATTTATTCGAAGCAAAAATAGGATATACGCTCAGCATTATGCTGAACCTCTTTTACCTAGAAAAAAAGTTCAATGCACTGAAAATTTTAGAAAAAAAATTCGTTGAAGAAATTAACTTTTATTTATTATTTGATTTCTTAATTTTAAATTCAATATCTTAACTCGTAGACTTTAGACATGAATCTGTACCCAGACTCGATTTTAGCCATAGTTGCCTCAACTTTTAACTGCATATTAGCAAGTTTCATTCACCATTCTATTTTCAATGCTTAAAATGAATTAGCAAATATATTCAGCAATGATATTTCAGCTATACAATTAAAAAAAACAAAACAAAACTTAACGAATTATAAAGCATTTAATAAGGAAAAGAAAATAAAAAGTTCGAAATTTACTTTTGTTTGTCACTCAACTGAATAATGAATGCAATTAAACCTTAATTTATATTTGCAATTACCTCATATAAAACTTCAAATGATTTTCTATCGTTCTGTTCTAAACATAATTATATGTTTTATACAAAGATTCTTTACTAAAATGTCTCTTAAATTTGTTGTGAATATTTTTTGTTGTGAATATTGTGATATCTTTCATGCGTGGCGTCTCAATAATAATTTTTTCTCAAAGTGTTGACTTCTAAAAATGCTCTATTTAAACCAGAGGCATACTGTAATGCATTTAAAAGTCTCAGAATTCTTTTACGTTCTTTTAAGGGGTCTTCGCATGATTTGAGTACTTTTGGAAAAAAAATTATATTACAATATACAGTAATTGAAAAAGTACTCAAATTACGTCAAAAAAAATTCTAGGGTCAACTTCAAACGTTTTTAAGACTTTTTCTCATTACATGAAAGTCTGAATAAATACTGTGACGAAATAATCCAAAAATAAGGTTGGAAATATGTCATAAATAAATCCTTATTTCTCGAAAAATAATTCACGTGACGTGTTTGGAAAATATTATTTATGTTTCAAAACTCTTAAATTAGGTGTTTATTGGCCAAAAAAATTTGATCACTATTGTTTACTTTCACAAAACTTATTTCCTAATTTGAAGGTCACGTGATCGCTATTTGGACTTGGTTGTAATGGGAAAAAAGTCTTAAAACTTCTTAAAGAACCAACTTCACTTCTTTCAAAAAATTGATTTAAGCAATTTTGCAAAAAACAGTACTACTTTACAACCTTAGTTCCTAAATATACGGTCACGTGATCATTTCGGGCTATGATGTAATGGAAAAAATGTCTTAGAATTTTTTTTTATCACGATGAAGAATTTTAAAAAAATTTTGCAAAAAATAAGTACTGTAATACAGTAAAAATTTAAAAAAAAACGCACGACGTCATTTTGTTTCAAAGTTTATCGATAACTTATACTGATCTTGTTCATTAATGATTAAGCGTCGTAAAATGCGGATTAAATGGTGTGCGGCAACTAGTTGGCTGAAATCGAGTCTACGAGTTAATAATAGTTCTGGTTCGCACATATACATCTTAATCGGAAGAGGGCCCATTTTAGTAAATCAAGCCAAAATTTTAGTATCATTTACTAAAAAATACGACAAAAATCTTATACTAATATCTATGCTAATTTCATCCTATAATGTCATGCTAATATCATATTAGACATTTTTCAGACTACTGGTCACCAGTAACTGGTGGCGATAAAAAGCATTTTACGATTTTCTCGCTTAAAAAATAAAACTTAGTCATTATGTGAAACACTTTACCTAAAAGTAAAGTCGATTTGCAGAAAAATTTTGGAAAAAAATTAACTTATTTAATAATTAAATTTTATTTATTAATTTAATATCTAAATAATATTAGAATAGTTCTGGCTACGCACATTATATACTCCTACCGATTGTTCAAAATTGTTCTTGTCGGACACGGCCGTCTGATAAACCCTCTTTTTCGGCGGCAAACTCTGTGAATTCTGTTGTGCGCTCATTTGACGCTCGATTGTGATTGGCCCGCCAAATTTTCTAGAATGCTCTGATGCAGAATAATAATTCTCTGTGTTAAGGGCCTGTTTGGGTATCGGAGAGTGTCCCTTCTCAGCTGACTTTCCCTCAAGATAAATACAAAAAGAGATAGTTTAGGGTCGTTTGATTGGGTAACAAATGACGATTAGCTACCCACACGGCCAATGTCATCAATAAAATATTAATCAACCAATCAGCGCGCGAGATCTGGGAGAGGCGGCCAACCAAATCCCTGCAAAGTGAACTTAGCGAATATGAAACAGACACAAATACTACGATACACAACTACGAGAACGATCGCTTTTCTCAGACTACTTTATCTGCCTTTAATATATTTCTCAGTCATTCGCCATTATTTTTTTATTAGGTTTTAAAATTTTTTGAACAACTAAGGAGGTCCACGAAGTAGGCTGGTATACTATGGTGATTCACCATTGGTGAAGGTCGAAATATTTTTTTCTAAAGATAGGGGAGGATAAATGATTTATCATAAATCGCCTAAAGTTGTTTTTTTTTAAAAATAGATATAGGATATAGGATAAGGAAATCAATTTTCTCGATATAAAATGAAAGAAACGGGTGGCGTTCTAAATACGATCCATTATGTTAAAAGTTTTTTTTTAATTTTTATAAAGCAGTTTCAAATACGTTTCAAGTAAGAGTGAAATATCAAAATTTGTAGAATACGACTTTACCAACACTAATAAAAAAAATTGATTTAAGCAACATCAAATTGAATGAGTTAGTTCATGACACATTTAACCCTTGTGAGCACAGAGCCACAATTGTGGCTTAAGCATACCTTAAATCATCCAAAAAAGGCAAAAAAACGGGATCGTAGAATCTTTCCTTTCCAACACATTATAAAGAATTTCGATTCGGTTCCAAAAAAATGACCGAATTTTTTTCGAATGTTTGGTTCCAGTTTTACGTGGAGTTGATTTATTAGGATTTTTCGCCTATGTTTCGGTAATTGCGCAAATTATATTAATTTACTATTAACAAGTGAGCTTGAGATGTATACAATTTTGGATGCTAGTTTCAAGCGTTCATTTCACGAGAATTCTGAAATTTGTTTAAAACCCTCAATCCCTTTAACACCTTTTGTATGATTTGAGTGTAGGCTGAAAAGAAGGGAAAGCGGCCTTATGGTGTAGAGGGTCTCGGAGTGTTAGGATTGGCCCCCAATTCATCTCTCAAATCATCAAAAAGGTGTTAAACCTAATAAATATGTCCTATGAATTTGAAAATTTCGCATCCAGAGAGTGTTTGACGCTTGAATTGTTTAAAGAGCCAAACGGCATAGAAGGATTTGGTATTTTATAAATGAAGAATTTAAAAAAAGAGCCCCAAATACAAGGGAGGCCGAAATGAAAATTATAAAGAGAATTTACAAAAATTTAAAAATGAATAAAATATAATATTATCAAAAAATTTGTTAAAAAATGAGCCAAAATCGCGAAGGACCGTAAATAGGTATTATATTTATAACAATTTTGAAATGAGCTTTGAAGTCGGCCAAGGCCGATAAAAGATTTATGTTTATCATTTTTAAAAGATAATACAAAATTTGCTATTTTTTGAAAAATTGAGAATTTTCTTAAATCGCTTATTTTTTTCAAAATTTAACAAAATTAAAGAATTAAAAAAGTTTTTAAAGCTATATGTAAATTTTTTATATTCGACACTTAACTTCGAATTTGATATGTTCGCAAAACTAAATTTTCTTTATGATTTAATTTTTTTAAAGATTTCTTTGTTTGAAATTTGACAATTTTTCACAAATTATTTAATTCCTCATACACTTGAAAATTTTCCGAAAAATTTGACAATTAATTTGAAATCGAAAATTTTTCTTAAAATGTGCGAATTTGAAATATTGTCAATATGTTTCAGTAATTTTCAAACTTTGAGAAAAATTGTAAAATTTGTAAGAAAATTGTTCAAATTCAAAAAAAGAAACTTTAAAAAAAATTAGTTTTTGCGAATATTAAAATTCGAATAAGATTTCAAATTAAAAAAATTTCAAATATGGCTTTTAAAAAATTGAAAAATTTTTCTTAAATTTGAAAAAAAAATGAGCAATTTAAAAATTCTCAAAATTAAAACAACGGTTTCAAATTTGGAAAAAAAATTATTTAAATTTTCCATTTAATTTTCAAAATTATAATAAAAACAAAATCCCCTTACATCTGCCTTCGGCGATGAGGTGCTCATTTTAAAAAAACTAAAACATAAAATCCCCTTTATCCTTTGGGCGATGTTTGGCTCATTTTTTTAAAAATTTGAATAAAAACACAAAATCCCTTGGCAGATTGGGCTCGTTATATTAAAAAAATTAAATTAAAACACAAAATTCTTTTTTTATCGGCCTTCGGCCGTTTTTTGCTCATTTTTTAACAAATTTGAATATAAATCTCAAAATCCCCTTTTATCGGCCTTCGGCCGATTTGTGGCTCATTTTTAACCAAATTTGAATATAAATCACAAAACCCCTTTATCGGCTCCGGCCGATTTTTGGCTCATTTTTAACAAATTTCAAGCAGCAAATACTTACTCTAGATGCAAAATTCAAATCATAGACCTTTTATCGTGCATTTTTACTCGGGAGGCCTTAATATCATGGAATTTTGTATTTATTTTCATCAAAAAGTAAAAAAAAAACTTTTTTTTTGTTTCAGATTTCTAAATTTTGCGAGTATTTTGAAATTGTATGCAAAAAAAATTAAAGAAATTTTTTTGCGGGCGTTCACTAATTCAGAAAAAATTAAGAAATTTTTAAATAGCTGAAACGCCCGCAAAAAAATTTTCGCAAACTTTTTCCTCCGTTGAAAAATATTTAGAAAAACTAGTTCTGTGATTTGGATCATATTACATACAAATTTTTTATTTTATATATTTGGAATCGTAATGGATTTTATTTATATGCAATATAATATACCCCATGCGGGTCATATTTCAATTGACTTGTTTGGGTCATATCACAAATTTGACCCAAAAAAATTTTTCTCAAAAATTCTAAGATTTAAAAAATGTCATATCAATCCAAAGACTTGAACCGACAATTAAGATACACCGTTTTTTCTGTGTTATTTGATATTCTCCAAAAACCTCGTGCCGTCGCGATCGACCTACCTAATAAAATCTTTTGAAATTTTCGAAATCGGTTGATCCATCTTTGAGAAAAACGCCTGCAAAAAACCGTGCGCTGAAAAAAACACGTTTTTTCAATTTATAAGAAGTTTTATAATAGGTTTAAATGAAGTGAATCTCAAAATGTAAGAATTGTATATTCGACAACGCAATCAAAAAATAGTTCAAAAGTAGATGAGAAAATTAAATCTTGAAATGACGTCATTCATTGACGCACACAAAAATAATTAAAAATCTCTTAAAAATTAGGATAGGTGTTTTCGCGCGAATTGGGCCGGCGAATCGAGCATGCTCCTTAATCGTTTTTCTGAATGAAAACAAACTTTTCGACATTTATTTAAAAGTACACGTGATTTCCTTTTATCAGCGAAGTTATAAATTTTGGCTGGAAATTTGCCAATGGAAATTTTAACCACAAATCGTTAAATTGTTTTCGTGAACAAATTTTGTAAGTCAAAATAAAACATTTTTGATTTAAAACATCAAGGAAATATAATCAGTACCTCGGAACTAAAATTTATATACTGTTATTTTATTTAAATTAAATTCTGAAGAGATAATTCTGAAAAACTGATGAAACAAAAAATCTTGATAAAAAACGGGTACGTTTTCTTCATCAAAATTTTCACTGAAAGAATACTTTAACAAAGGTGCATCGGGTTGAACTTGATGGATTTGCTCAATTTTGGGTGCTGTCAATGAACTTGAGTTAATTACATAGTTTTGGGCAATTTACTGGAACAATTAAAAAATGAGTCATTCCCGAAATAGCATTTATTAGGATGAAAATTATAAAATACAAAATTAATAAACAAATCTATATAATTTAATGTGCAAATTTGAGCAGTTCATAATAAAATTTTGAAAATTTCTGTGATGAAAATTTTATATAGACCTTAATCTTGGAGATCGGTTAGTCAATCAGCGGATTCTCAAGTCAATCGTTAGTCTGGCGCAATCGAAAAGCTCGCAAAAATACGGTTTCTCAGATGGTATTGTAACGGTTTGTTAAAGCTGCTTCCAAAAACATGATTATAAAGAGCGTGTACATAACGGAACCACTTGCTCCTAGCTGCCATACAAATGAAGGTCCAATAATCTGAGACAAAAGTCTTTGGGATTTTTTGTGTTCGCTTTGTGTTACGCGTTTTGGTCCCCCGTCGCTTTATGACCCAAAAAGAACACAACATAAAAATAAATGGATTTAAGAGATCGTGGATCTTACATTTTGATGTTATTATGAGGAGAAATGTCCGAATCGACATTGCGAGAATAAATGTGAATTTGACATGTGTGTATAATTTCATAATGTTTTGCGAAAGATCGGCTAAGCCCGCATCTTGGAAAATATTACACACAATGTCCAAATTAATTTATTTGCAATGTATAAATTTTTATAAATCGAATTTTTTTTTACACCAGCATCAAATGTTTTTTTTTGACATAGCTAGAAAATTAAAATTGATAAAATGGTGAGCGTGCTTTTCCAAATTTCATCCTGAAAGTGCCAGAAATCGATGAAAACTGTCGTTTTTCATAGTTTGGCCACGAGAAATCGTATTTTTTACATTTCCTTACAATACTATTTCACATTACAATAGGTACTCCAGACAATTATACGTTTGGAATTATTTTTTTGAATGTATATACTATGTTGAGCCAATTTAGTCTTCGAGCGCTAAAGAGCAAAACATTTTATCATGTTCACACTCAGAAAAAATTTCATAAATTTTAATATATTTTTCCAAATTTTTAAATATTTTTTCTCCCAAATTTTTAATTATTTTTCTTCAAATTTTTACATAATTTTAAATTTTTCTCCAAATTTTAAAATTTATTCTCCCAATTTTAAGTCTTTTATATAAACTTATATATAACAAGCCTACTTGACTTCAAAAATCACAAAAAGCCTCTCTATCACTTTTAGATTGCCCGATTATAGCCAGTCGATACAACCCCCTTATTATATCCTAATAATCGAGAATAGTTCTGACAAGCACATTATATTCTGACTCCACGATTGTTCAAAAATTCTTGTCGGACACATCGTGTTGAATCCTTTTTAAAATAGTTGACAATAAGAAAAAATTCAGACGGATTTCTTATTTATTCGAAGCAAAAATAGGATATACGTCAGCAAATATGCTGAACCTCTTTACCTAGAAAAAAGTTCGATGCACTGAAAATTTAGAAAAAAACTTCGTGAAGAAATTAATTTTTATTATTATTGATTTCTAATTTTAAATTCAAATCTTAACTCGTTAACTTTAGACATGAATCTGTACCCAGACTCGATTTTAGCACTAGTTGCCTCACTTTTATATCGGCCTATTAGCAAGAGTTTCATATATACATTCTATTTTCAATAGCTTAAAATGATATTCAGCCATTATATTCAGCCAATGATATTCAGCTATCAATTAAAAAACAAAAACAAAACTTAACGAATTTAAAGCATTTAATAAGGAAAAGAAAATAAAAAGTTGCGAAATTTACCTTTTGTTTGTCACTTCAACTGCAATAATGAGTGAATTAAACCTTAATTTATATTTGCAATTACCTCATATAAAACTTCAAATGATTTTCTATCGTCGGTCTAAACATAATTATATGTGTATACAAAGATTCTTTACTAAAATGTCTCTTAAAATTGTTGTGAAATATTTTTTGTTGTGAATATTGTGATATCTTTCATGCGTGGCGTCTCAATAATAATTTTTTTCCAAATGTGTGACTCTAAAAATGCTCTATTTAAACCAGAGCATACTGTAATGCATTTAAAAGTCTCAAAATTCTTTACGATTCTTTAAGGGGTCTTCGCATGATTTGAGACTTTGGAAAAAAATATATATTACCAATATACAGTAATTTGAAAAAGTACTCAAATTACGTCAAAAAAATTCTAGGGTCAACTTCAAAACGTTTTTAAGACTTTTTCTCATTACATGAAAGCTGAATAAAATACGTGACAATAATCCCAAAATAAGGTGTAAAATATTCATAAATAAATCCTTATTTCTCGAAAAATGAATCACGTGACGTGTTTGGAAATATTATTATGTTTCAAAACTCTTAAATTAGGTGTTATTGGCCCAAAAAAATTTGATCACTATTGTTTACTTTCACCAAAACCTTATTTCCTAATTTGAAGGTCACGTGATCGCTTTTGACTTGTGTAATGGGAAAAAGTCTTAAAAACTTCTTAATAGACCACTTCACTTCTTCAAAAAATTGATAAGCAATTTTTGCAAAAAAACATACTACTTTTACCAACCTTATTCTTAATATACGGTCACGTGATCATTTTCGGCTATGATGTAATGGAAAAAATGTCTTAGAATTTTTTTTTATCACGATGAAAGATTAAAAAAATTTTGCAAAAAAATAATACTGTAATACCAGTAAAAATTTTCAAAAAAAAAACGCACGACGTCATTTTGTTTCAAGTTTATCGATAACTTTATAACTGATTTTGTCATTAATGATTAAGCGTCGTAAAATGCGATTAAATGGTGTGCGGCAACTAGTTGGCTGAAATCAGTCTACGAGTTAATAATAGTTCTGGCTTCGCACATACATCTAAATCCGGGGAGAGGGCCCATTTTAGTAAATCAAGCCAAATTTATGTATCATTTACTAAAAATACGACGAAAAATCTTATACTAATATATATGCTAATTTCATCCTATAATGTCATGCTAATATCATATTAGACATTTTCAGACTACTGGTCACCAGTAACTGTGGCGAAAAAGCATTTTACGATTTTCTCGCTTAAAAAAATAAAACTTAGTCATGTGAAACACTTTACTAAAGTAAAGTCGATTGCAGAAAAATTTTGGAAAAAAATTAACTTATTAATAATTAAATTTTATTTTATTAATTTAATATCTAAATAATATTAGATAGTTCTTGCTACGCACATTATATATACTCCTATCCGATTGTTCAAAATTGTTCTTTGTCGGACACGGCCGTCTGATTAACCCTCTTTTTCGGCGCAAACTCTGTGAATTCTGTTGTGCGCTCATTTGACGCTCGATTGTGATTGGCCCGCCAATTTCTAGAATGCTCTGATGCAGAATAATAATTCTCTGTGTTAAGGGCCTGTTTGGGTATCGGAGAGGGTCCCTTCTCAGCTGACTTTCCTCAAGATAATCAAAAAGAGATAGTTAGGGTCGTTTGATTGGGTAACAAATGACGATTAGCTACCCACACGGCCAATGTCATCAATAAAATATTAATCAACCAATCAGCGCGCGAGATCTGGGAGCGGCCAACCAATCCTGCAAAGTGAACTTAGCGAATATGAAACAGACACAATCTACGATACACAACTACGAGAACGATCGTCTTTCTCAGACACTTTATTGCCTTTAAATATCTCAGTCATTCGCCATTATTTTTTTTATTAGTTTTAAAATTTTTGAACAATAAGGAGGTCCACGAAGTAGGCTGTGATACTTATGGTGATTCACCATTGGTGAAGGTCGAAATATTTTTTTCTAAAGATAGGGGAGGATAAATGATTTATCATAAATCGCCTAAAGTTGTTTTTTTTTTAAAATAGATATAGGGAGGGATCTAGAAGAACAATTTTCTTCGATATAAAATGAAAAACGGGTGGGCGTTCTAAATGACGTCATATGTAAAGTTTTTTTTTAATTTTATAAAGAGGTTCACAATACGTTTCAAAAGAAAGTGAAATATCAAAATTTGTAGAATACGACTTTACAACCAATAAAAAAAATTGATTTAAGCAATTCAATCTTGAAAGTTTACGTCATTCATGACACATTAACCTTGTGAGCACAGAGCACCAATGTGGCTCAAGCATACCTTAAATCATCCAAAAAAAGCAAAAAAACGGAGTTAGAATCTTCCTTTCCAACACATATAAAGAGTTTCGATTCGTTCCAAAAAATACCCGAATTTTTTTCGAATGTTTGGTTCCAGTTTTAGGTGGAGTTGAAATTAGGATTTTTCGCCTATGTTTCACTTCCGGGAAAATTATTCGGAACAGACATAAAATACAAATGAGAGATTACCATTTTTAGGAAGGTTTGTTGCATGCATACACTTAAAATATTAACGTACTTTGTATTAGATAGGGTGGAAATGCGAATTCGATTTGGTCCATATTTTCAAATAAGCATGCTCAAAAGATGCGATTAAAATTTAAACACAAAAACAGAAAAAATTGAAAAAAATTGGGGACAGGTGTCAAAATTGAGGTTGAAATTTGTTTTTTCGAACTTCAAAACTCAGATTTCTCGGCTGTTTAATTGTGAAAAAAAAATTTTTAGGTCTATTTTTTGAAATCTTCTAACTCATGCGCTTCATTGAGCCTATTATGTCAACAAGAGTCAAAAAAAAATTTGCGAAATATTTTTTTTCAGAAATTTTCGAATATTTTTTTGGTTTTCTATGTATCATTATATTTATTAATTAAAAATATATAGTATCCCCTTAAACGAAAAAGCATAAACAAAATTTCACAACAAAAGGGAAAAACAAGCTCAATAATAGAGGGAATGCCAGCATGCTGATGCGCACCGTTGGTATACAAAAACAGGCAACAATCAGCAATGTAATCGGCATGTTTACTCCTTTTTTCCCCATTCGTTAAAAAAATATGTTTTTGAATACCGAAAATGGGGAAAAATGTCAGAGGAACAGATAAACAAGAAGATAACGAAATAATAAGAAAAAAAACCTCTTCTTAAACCGGTTTGCGGTAATAATTATTAGCCCATTTGTCTATTTTTCGATTCTAGAGCATTATTTGTTTCGGAAGTGAATTTTATTCAATAGTCCCAGAAATTAAATATTATCAAAAGGTAATTTAAGCAATCAAAAATTGTCGCACAGTTTTGGGAATAAATGTATGCTAGAATTCAAAACACGAGTAAAGTACAATAAATGACCAAAATGTTGATTTCTACACAGATGATAACATTTGATCTAACTTGGTTATACTATTTATAATATTCAGATGAAAATCTGGTCATCTATAGGATAAATTACCAGACGGCTGAGAAACAATGGTCGATCGCAATAGAAATCCGACGTAAGTAACTGACGCGATTTTACATATTCTAATGTAAAAATCAGTGGCCCAAAACGTGATTTAATCAGAATGTATACGAATACATTCAGTTTTATTCATTATCATATTTAATGTAAAATACATGGAAAAAAGTAAATAATCGTTTTATAAGAAAAATTAACATATTTTATCAAAAATCATGATTTTTCAATCAAAAATTTTGACTTATCAATAAATTACTTTTGATTTGTGAATATAAATCAAATCGCGACAAACGACGTAGGTCAATACTTGTTGGCATCGTTTCGACAAAAATAACCTGTGAGACACTGTGACCTGTATTACGTTATATGGTATACCTTGCTTTTATCACTATCTTTCTAAAAAAAATTAAAATTCTAGAATATAAAATGTCGGATGCAAAAATATACCTTCAACTTCCTTATGCAGAAAAATTGAAATTCCAACTGCCTCAAGCTTCTGTAAACAACTTCAATTAGAGCCACAATTGTGCTATGGTGCTTTGCGAATCTTTTTTTATGCCACAAGGGTTAAAGTTATTTTAATTGAAAACTTCCAATACCTACGCAATTAGTGGCACTGCAGGAATTAAGAAAATCGTGAAATTGCGTAGGTTTATCTCGGCGATATGTGTATATCATATAGTTGGCAGTAAACGGCAAAAAATCACTATTTTGGATTTCGGCCTAGAAAACCTTTTTTCAAAAATTTTAATCATGTACTCAGAGCGCGATTTAGATCTGAAGTATATTCAAATCGCAATATACATTTGTAAGGGGTGGAGAAAGCGACCTTTTAAGGCATTTACAAATAACAAATCGAAAATAAAAATATTTTCTGACTAAGTCGAACCGAGAAATTAATGGTCTTAACCAGAAATACCGTATCTCTGCTTAAATTCAAAGTCAACCGCATTTTCTGTGTTGCTAACAGTGAAAAACGAAATTAAACATGTTGAAAGGCACACTATCGAGAGATTTTCTTCAAATCTCTACATCGGTTATCACCCACATTTTAGGCCTGTTCCTCCGGTTTTTTTTTGCAGTCTCTACGATTTTTTTAGCTCGTCTCGCAAATCATAGAGCTCTTTTTGGGTGTATACTCCTCGAATTATTCGCAATGTTCAGTTCGCAAATTACTTAAAATCTCCTTTCTACACATTTTTTGATATTAAAATAAACAGTTTATTATAAAATGTTACAACATCTCCACCGTTGACAAAATTGTCAAATTCAATTTATTTATTTTTTAGAATCTGTTTCATATACAATATTCCAACATGCTTACGTAAAAATATCAATCGGAACCCCAAACTTTGATGCGTGATAAAAAATAATCACGGCTCTCATATATTGGTGACAAAATAAAACAATATTATCGCTAATGTATTGCGAGAAATTAAAGTAAAAAGAAATAGTCGAGAAACTGCGTGATATGGCTAATTTTCGAGCCGAATTACTGCTCGCGGTTTATAGACTAACTAAAAGTTAATTCGAAATTCGCTCTTGAGAGTTTTATGTAGATTTAATATCGTGAGCGTGGAGCAAAAAAATTCAGAAAAATGTAGATAGCATGAAATGAGAATCTATGTTGAAGGCAAAGTGTTATTTTTGCGTTTTGAAGATCATCTGGACGAAATTAAAAATTCGCTTTCGATCTTTAATATAAAATACAAATTATTGAAAAATCATGAGATCGTTTAATAGACGAGCCAATATAACTCTTTAAGGATGATTTTGCACTTTTCTAGGCCTAGAGTCGTTGTGCGGTCAAATTTTTTTGTTTTTCAGAGTGACAAATGAACACTTTTCTCCAGCGATCTAGTGTTAAAATGAACCAATTCTCACATTCTAGTTGTCAGGGGCCGATTGAAAAAAATATCTAATTGCTTTCCCCCCCCCCTTAGCTAATTAGGTAATAGGCCTTCTTTTGATAAAAATATTCTTTCGCGTGAAATTTTCAACATTATCCGTCCAAAAAACTTTTTCAAGTTTGTTTTAATCAAATCTGCTCTGAAGTTACATGAATCCAATAATTTTTTTAAAAAAAAGAGTTTTCTAGGCCGAAATGCCAAAATAGTATTTTTTCCCTTTACGGCCAACATATTAGTAGTCAGTACCGGGAATTTATCTGCAAAACTACAACCCGTCAGCACTACATTCTTTGAGCTTCCTATATGTAACTTTCTGAAAAAAAAATGAGTTCCGACCATAAAACTTTTTTTGAGCCCACTTGTGTGGTCACAATGTGAGTATTAAAAAACAACCTTTTAGGCTTTGTAAGCCTTGAAAGCTTAATGATTATTCATTTTATGTTGTTTATGGCACGCATCGCGCCCCAAAACATTGCTATACATGACAAAACAATTGAAATTTTTCGAAAAAAAAATTCGAAATTTTTTCGGTCATTTTTGTAGGAATTTTGTGGAAAAATGCGTAGGCGAACGACCGAAAACTTCAAATTGAATTTTAGCTAACATCTTGATCCGTG
>SCLH01000970.1:112032-128981 GCA_004367855.1 Oikopleura vanhoeffeni | reverse complement strand
AAATTATTTCGGAACTAGACATAAAATACAAATGAGAGATTAGCCAGTTTTTAGGAAAGTGTTTGTGCATGCATAAAACTTAAAATAATTAACGTACTTGGGTATTAGGATAGGGTGGAAATGCGAATTCGATTTGTCCATATTTTCAAATAAGCATGCTCAAAAGATGCGCATTAAAATTTAAACACAAAAACAGAAAATTGAAAAAAATTGGGGACAGGTGTCAAAATTGAGGTTGAAATTTGTTTTTTCGAACTTCAAAACTACAGATTTCTCGGCTGTTTAATTGTGAAAAAAAAATTTTTAGGTCATTTTTTGAAATCTTTCTAACTCATTGCGCTTCATTGAGCCCATTATGTCAACAGAGTCAAAAAAAAATTTGCGAATAATTTTTTTTCAGAAATTTTCGAATATTTTTTTTTTGGTTTTCTATCGTATCATTATATTTTTATAAATTTAAAATATATATAGTATCCCCTTAAACGAAAAAGCATAACAATATTTCACAACAAAGGGAAAAACAAGCTCAATAATGAGGGGGATCTGTCTTTTTCGACGTAAAATTTTATTTGCTATCCGATAATCATAATTTTAGGATTGAGCAGGCATGAGCACCTACTTCAATCAGCAATTTAAAGCATAAAATGCCATTTTACCAAATAAAAAATTTTCGAAATTTTTTTCTCGTTTTTTGAAAAATTCTCCTTAAAATACTGCAACAGTCACCGATCACAAATCGTTAATAAACTACTTACTTTAAAAGTCGATTTTACGCCCGGTACTGACCCTACATATAGGGCATCTCCTGTACAAGAGTGTCACGCCTTGGGTTTAGTGACGAAATAGTGAATCATCATATAATATGATTCATATAAAACTGAAATTTTGATACATATTCTGTTATTAAACTCACAGAAAGTAAGCTCGACAATTATTGGAAATTTTTTCTTCGGCCTTCTACTTTTGTCACAACACACTGAACGTCATGACGCGTCATCGGAGAAAAAGTCAAATTAAACAGTCGTGATAAACTTTTTCGAAGGTTTTAAATAAAAATTTTCGCCGACACATTTTGACAATATTCGACACATTTTGACAATATTCGAAACATTTTGACAATATTCGACAAATTTTAAAAATTAAGTTATCAGAGTCGGATAATCGTACAGATCAAAATTTGGTATTCAAAATAATTTTTGTAGCTCTACTTTGAATGTCGTTAACAGAAAGCTTAAAGCATTCGGAATTTAAATTTAAGATGTCAGAATGTTTTCAAAATTTGCGAGATTCTTCTGTGGAAGCTTTTCTTCAAAACGGAATTGTTCTTTCAGAATTAAGTCAAAAAATATTGTTTGTTAAGATAAGACCCCTAAAACTTCAAAATGTCGGCTTGACGTAAGCCAGCTTTATGTTCAGTGTTTCCCTGACTTTCGTTTGAGCCTACTTTCAAAAAAATCGGAGCACATTTCTTTTCGAATTTTTTTCGAAGAATCATATTTTCAAGTCTGCATCGAAATTTGGGAAAACATGCACTAAGATCTTTATAAATGCAACAAGATGTAATTTAAAAAATTTTGGGCCCATTTTGAAACTTAACCTCGTAGGAGATAGCTTTTTAAGCCGAATATCTTGAAAAACGGGCAAAAATCGTCAGTTTATTGGACCGCTAGAAAAATTCAGCCATCGGAATAAAAAACCGTACACTAACGATGTAAGTTTACTTATTCTACGTATTATGTCAACTTCTGAACAAATTTCGATATATGGTCTAAGAGCCTCCCGGTGGCCTGACCAGTGGTCAGTGACCACCCCCTCAAGGACATGTTTTATCGATAAATAAAGTCGTACCGGTCTTATAGGACCGTACAGGGGGGGGGCTGATTGTTAAAACCAGGCTAATTTCGGTAAAATTACAATTTGTTAAGGTTTTTATTTATTCAGCTTTATTTCGTCAACAAATTTGGAAAAATAATTAACGCTATCCGTTAGTATGCATATTTAGGCAAACTTTGTCGGCGAAAAATCCCAAGAAATTTAACTCAAATTGACAATACAAGCCAGACCAGGCTGGTAAAAGGTATGGGTTTTTTGTGGGTTTTTCATCCCTTTTTAGCGTAGTTTTTATCAAAAGATAGAAAACAAATTGGGTATGGGGATAGAAAATCCGGTCGGGGATGCAGCCCTTTACAAGCCTGGGCTAGACTGTTAAGCTCAAGAACGGTATCTTTCTAAAATCTAAGTCAGATTTTTCGAACGAAATTTTTAACGATATGTGTGTCATGTGACTAATGTTATTGCATAAGAAAATTTGGTAATAAAACAATTGCATCTGAATCAAGTTTTCATGGGACGTTCCTTTTGTATGTTTTGATAGGTAAGGATATTTCGTACTGATCGGCAAGGCCGATTCGGCATACGGTTTATATTAATTTACAGCCAAAGTGAGACTGGAACCAGTATCAAATGTAAACTTCGAATTTTAAGAATCAAAAAGTGTTTTTAGTAATATGTTTTATTTTATTTTCTAACGTTTCGTTTTTATTAATAATATTAATTTGATATAAGAAAAGACTTGAGTCTACAGTGAAAACTCTTCACCAGTTCGAATACAACAATCAATTTCAGATATTCTAGAATTTTTAAAATAATGCAAAAAACATTTCAGGGTCGGCTTGTCAATAATTTGGGGTCAATAACGAATTTTATTAAGATGCTTTTTATATCACCATATAAAGAAATACAAGCATATCGTTATTCTTTTTTTCCCTCACACTTCTTTCGAAAAGCACTTTTGATCGTTTTGTAAATATTTTGCATACTCTCATAAGTTATCAGTCATAACGCCCAAGTAATAGAAAACATTCGAGTGTGAAAGTTCACGAACCTACGCACCATATTATTTTATTTAAAAGCAGCCAATAACAGGCGTAAATTCAACAGTCTTATGATACCTTTTTTGAGCGGAGAACAATCAGGGGGAGTTAGTATATTTTTCACCCTATGTACTATTCAGAGTCACTTTGGTTTGGAAAAGAAAATTAATCTTTCTTTACGTTTTTCATGCTTAATTCCTTTCTGTTCTGGAAAATTCCAACGTGACAAAATCAATTTCGAGATGTCCTTCATTTTTGCCAAAAATGCTAGGTTAATAATCCCAAAATTTTCGGCACCTGATATTAGCATCGGCACCTATTATTAGCAGCAATTATTATTATTATTTTCGTTTATTTGCAATCTAATGGAACAGAATGAGCTAATCAACTTTATTTACTATTAAGGGGGTACCCCTCATGAATTGAGGCTCAAACAAGAAAATCTGAATTTCATTCTTATAGTTTTTTTTCTTGAAATATGGATAATTTGAAATAAGTTGGTGGTATTTTCATCTCGATACAGCTTTAGGAAAGTACTTTTTAGTCATTTTGAAAATATCTTGTCTTGATTTTAAGCATTTCAATCAAAATTTATGGATTTTCAGCAATTAGAAGTACAGTTTCGGAAAAGAAAAATCATCGAAATTTAGGTTTCGATAGTAACAGCTCTCCACGAACTCACAAGCTTTAGATTTATACAGGTTTAAAATGTGTTACTAAAAAATTCAGGGATAAATAGTCTTTTGCGCGAGACCCTCAAAATCAGCTCAATAAACCTTTTTTAGGCTATTCTGGAGCGAATTTATTTTAAATTTTTGAAAGCGGTTTTTGAATAAATGATACCAAACCGGCCAAAATACCACTTTTCTAATGTTATCTACTGTATTTTTATAAAGTCAGAAAAAAACCACCACAATATTTTGGCTCATTGAGAATCCGCTCAATTTGAAACATAAATGAAGTTGATCGGATATGTAATTAAGGAGAAAATTGTACCTCCGTTTCGACTTTGGCCGCCCTCTTTGTGGAACCGATGATTGAAAAGCAACGAGACATCACCATCGTTTTTTTGGGTGTAGTACTATATCAGATTTTCAGCCAATTTTTTTGCGACACTACCCCCTTAAGAATGAAACTCGATAAACTCAGCTGGCAGATGTACAGACTTCACGCTTAAAATCGCAAGTTGTCTCAAAAAAATTTGGCGACTATACGGTATAGTCTATACCCCAAATTTTGGATTATAAACCTGATCTCGCGAGTCGCGACAAACCTATTTCAATAAGACCAAATTTCTGTATTTCAAATGAAAATTGATTTTTTTTGAAAAGCATAAATCGATTAATAATCCTGGTATTATGAAACTTTGAAAATATCATTTTCGGTTTAGATTTTCAGTAATATATTTTCAGTTATATATCTGTTATATCTATTACGGTACTTGCTGGGGCTTGAATGCCACTTTTTCAGCAAATATTCTTATATAATTCGGCTTTTGAAAACACCTTATCCGATTGAGTTCTTAGATAGCTCAAACTGAGCACAAATGCTTAAAAAAAAAATTAAAAAGAGTCCAAATCAGACCATTGTGTCCAATTCTGTAACAAAAACTGATAATTAAACAATTTCAGTAATCTTAGAAAAAAATAAAAAAAAAGTTTCAATTCGGACCATTTTTATTTTATTACTCACTTCATATTTGTGCTCAGTTTGAGCTATCTAAGAACTTAATCGGATAAGTCGTTTTCAAAAGCCGAATTAACGCCCCCTACTTGTTGATCACTCAAAAAAGGTATCAAAACTCTTTAGAATCCGCGCCGGAACATGAACACATTTTTTAAAATTTGAACCAGAACCGAACAAGACCCCTGGTCTACAGTTGACCTAACGTTAAGTCATTTGAGCTTACTGGGAAATAAACCTCAAGTTAACTGATTCTGAGAATGGTAACGGTAAAAAAATGTGTTTCACACACCACGCTTTTGAATCCGCGCCTGTGATTGGCTGCTCTTGAAGAATGAATAGGGTGCGTAGGTTCGTGAACCTGCCACATCGAGATTTTCTCATTTAGGGTACGGTATAATTTTTTGAGCTCTTTGGTGGCCACAAAATGAGTCACCAAAACCACCCGATTTTTTTTCTGTTTTTATGCGGTATCCGGGAAAGATACGGTATCTCCGATTTTAAAAGTTTAATTTTTGCTAAGACGAAACTTAGTAATTTTGAATTTATATCCATGAACCGTATATTTACAAAATATTATGGTCTCCAAAAATTAACTGAAATATGTTATATTTTTTGCCTAAATTTTCAGAAAAAATGAGGGATTTCGATTTTCAAAACTGGTTGAAACTGCTGATGCAATAAAAACTATATCGGTTTCTCCATAGATTCGCGTCAAAAAAAGTCATTTTCTAATTTTTAACTTGGTTCATAATAAGATTTAAGTACGTGTCTATTGCGGCGATGTTAAACCAGCCTGGGAAATATCACTAATGTAGGAACACAAATTTCCGTGATGCTAAAGATTTTTGAATTATTATTCAATAGTAGCCCGTGAAAAATATTTCATTCTTTACAAAAATTTTTTTTGCAAAATTGCCAGAAATTGCCTCAAAATAAAAATCCTATTTTGAAACTTTCAGAAAAACTTGAAATTTCCAATTTTTGAAAAAAAATTCAAGCTTAAATTTTTATGTTAATGATGAAAATGTTATCATAATATAACAACTGAATAACTTCTTACAATGAATAAAAAATGCTTCTTTATATAGACCCATAACGCCACGATTTGTTCAGTATAGGGACCAAATGTGACAGATGGTGCCGCGCTTGCCGCAGAAAGTTAACAGCTGTGTGGGGCGGCTAGTACTTAGCTGGATTTTACTTAAACTTATAAGTTGAATACAAATCACTTATTCAATTAGATAAAATATTTCACAGTATAATTTATTCGTGAATTTGGTATCAATCTGTTAGACTAAAATTGTAGACCTTATTTTTTAAAGTAATCTTTGAAGTATCTTAATTAATTTCTGCAATATTTTTATTTAGTAATTAGGTGAATTGAAATTATAGAAAAATACCAAGATATTATAAATTTATAAAATAAATAAAAATACAATAAAATTAAAAAAATGATAAACGTACAATTTATTAATAAAATAAATAAGATTACTATTAATTTTGCAAATAACAAGAATGCAGTTAATTTCAAAAATATATAAAAATACAATGAAGTTTTAAACTTAACATTTATTGTCATTTATTATCAGTATAAATACAAAGTGTAGTAATCCTATTAATTTTCTAAATAAATCATACTAATTCAAGAAATCAATGGTTTTTTTAATAAACTTAAAAAATATAGTTTATTATTTAATTTTCAAAATAAATTATCATTTCTTCATCGTTGAAATTAATCGTTTTTATATATTTTCGAAATTAATTATATTTGTAATGGGTTTAAAAAGTGAGTTCGAAAAGATGACAGTACTTTTATGAATTTTGAAATTTTTGAGTGAACTCTCAGTTAACTTCTGCGGTGAGCGCGGCACCATCTGCCACATTTCTTAGCTACACTGGTAAAAAGCGTGGCGTTTTGAGTTTTTTTTTCGATAATGATAAAACTTTATTAAAAAATTTTTAGTGTACAGAAACATAAACAGTTTGTTTAAAAACAGACTTTAGTAGCCTCAGTGTTAGACAACGAGGAATTAAGCTGATCAGGTTAACGATTTATGAGTAAGACTTTTGAAGCTATTCTGCAAAGAACAAAGTGAAAAAAGAGCGTGAGTTTTAATTCACTCGGTTAAGAAGTCACTCACTGTATGAGCATCAATTTTATCGATAAATTGACGCTTTTAGGCAGATGGCTTCGCGACAAAGAGTACTTGAATGTTTGTGAAAACAAGTGGTATGAAAGGCGCCTGTAGTGAGTTTGTTTAGGGGGACAGTTTTCATCGCACAGGCACCATAACACACCACTTGTGGTGGCGAATTTTCTGAGTTTTTAGAGGTGGTGGTAATTAAAATTAAGTCCTTTTATGGAGAAAATTATACGGATATGAGAATTTTTAAAGAAGATTTCCTAACAAGTTATTCGGAGTGCAACATACAGTAGGCAAATGTGGGAAAAAACTGCGTCTGCAGTCGTACAGCTTTCTCTTTTTGAATTTTTGATTTTCGGCTTTTAAAAGTTGATTTTTGTGTTGGTGGGATTCGGATTTTTGTGTTGTATTTTCGATTTTTGCATGTTCAAGCAGCTCGTTCGACCATTTTGATGACACAGTTGACCACATCTCCACTGTCTTCAATGTTGCATTCCAGGAAAGTCTTCAGATCTCCGCCAATTTTTAATACGTGTTTTTAATGCAATTTGTTACATTTTATAATTTTTATGATCATTTTTATCATAAAAGATAACGGATTTTTCGTAAAAAAGGATAAATTTAGACGATTTTAGAATTGCTTCAAAAACAAAAAAGGTTTGAACTCGAAAAATATTTATTTTTGTTTCATTTTAAAAATTCTGTGTTTTCAACTACACATAAAATTTGAGGGCAGTTGGATCCTGGAAGTAGATTTTTGTAGAAAGACACTTTTGTGTTGTTTTAGACAGATTTGGTTGCCGCTGATTGGCTGTGAAGGTAGGTTATAGAAAAACTTCTAGAAGATGGTAAGTTTTTTTGACCCGCAAAATAGACTGTCCTTGAAAAAAATCGACCACGAAATTTTAATTCGGGACTTATGCATTTTGGTCAATTAGGCCTCACTGATCAACTTTTTTGCTTACATGAAAATCCAATTTTCAATATTTCCCCTTGAAAATTAGTATTTTAAAAATAAAATTTCCACAAATTCGTGAAATTTACCTGAAAATAGAAAAAATTTTACAAAGATTCCCCGCATACCATTTTTAAAGTTTGCGAGCGTCTTTTCTCGTTGGGTTTATATTCTCTCTTGAAGCATATGCTTTCGTACCAAATCAAAAATTTCATAGCGGGTGATTAAATCGCAAGATGAGGTTTAAAGTGACCAGTTTTAGGCAATTTTGAATGCTGCGCGCTGATTGGTCATAGGTTTCCGGTCCTGGCCAAAGAAAGCGTGTATAGGCTGTTTTTTAAAATTGAGATCTCGCGATATACTGTAGATATGGGAAAACCAAAAATCATATTTTGTTCAATTTTTTTCAGAGATTTCGAAAAATGACCAAAAATTTAAAAAAATTCAGAAAATACGGCCTTTTGATTGGTCAAAAAAACAAGTCATAAATCAGAAAATGAACCCCTGGAGTGTCTGTGCCATACCTTTCTGAAGTTGATGATATACAAATTAGAATAGGTTTTCATCATAAATCTCGAGATATTTGCGAAACAAAATTGCCGAAAACCTCAAAAATGACCAAAAATAGCTGTATTTTCGCTCTAAATGATATCAAACTTGGCGAGCGTCTTTGCTAGATGGCTTTAAAATGTAACGCGTCCCCAGGGCTATCTTTTGAGCTTTTCAAATTTTTCGTCATCGTATTTCAAAAAAATACGGCTCTCTGATTGGCCAAAAATTAATTCTAAGTCTAGTGTATTTTTCATACGTTACTAAGTTAAATAAAACACCAATTAAAATAGGTTTTCATCATAAATCTCGAGTAATAACGGATACAAAAGGCCAATATACCGTTAAAAGTAGTAAATTCGAAAAAAAATTTAATTATTTGTAAATATATATTTAATCACACCGCATGACAAAAAGCTAAAAAGATAGCCATTTGGACGCGCTATATATATTAAAGCCATCTAGCAAAGACGCTCGCCAGGTTTAATATGTTCTGGAGCGAAAACACAGCTATTTTTGGTCATTTTAGAGGTTTCCCGCAATTTTGTATCACAAATATCTCGAGATTTATGATGAAAACCTATTTTAATTTCTATATCATAAACCTCAAAAAGGTATGGCAAAGACATCCCAGTGTTCATTTTCTGATTAAAGATTTTTTTGACCAATCAAAAGACGTATTTTCCGAATTTTTTTGAAAACGTTTGGTAATTTTTCGAAATCTCTTTGAAAAACTGGACAAAACACTTTTTGGTTTTTCTATATCTACAACTAATCGCGAGATCTGAATTTGCAAGGACAGCCTACAAAAAGCACATGGTTTGCTTAGTCCGCTTCTTTATACTGTTGACATGACCATGTACTTTTCTCAGAATTTTATTCATTTATGCTAATTTGGCGTGCTTTTCGTACCCCAATTGGTCGTTATAAATTTGTTTTTGATTCAGACCAATTTTGAAACGAGAAGCACGGGCGTGTTTTTTGTACCCGAATGAGTACGAAAAACACCGACTCAAGGATATTGAGATTATATTTGTAGCGGTTCCGAAGGTAAAATTTGTCTTTGATATGAAAATATTAAATTTAATTTCTGGCGAATTTAAATTATGAAAACTACGCAGATTATTAAAATTTTAAACGTTCGAAAATCATAATTTTATTATGAACAATATCGATTAGTGTTATGGTTGTCACGATTCTTTAGGAATTAAATCTTGAACCTGCTTATCGATTGAATATATTATTTTAATCATCATTTAATCAACTTCAAATTTCACGTATCTTTAACCGTTCCTCGGTCCAAACTTCACCACAATAGGTCTTTGTTAGCTGGTAGTCATCCGAAATAGATTAATGAAAATGCATTATTAAAAAATCAATCAGATAGGTGAGATGAATTATTAGTGAATAATAATTTCAATTTTCGAACTTTTTATGCATGTTTCAAATATATTTGTATAATTTGTAAAACGTGACGTTATTAACCTCCTTAATTTCAAATTCACTGAAAATTCGATCGCAGCTTTTAATATTAATGAAAAAATTAACTAATTATAAATTTTTTAGGGTTATATCGAAAATCGTCCCTACTGGGCCTTTCACATCACGCGTCATAACTTTGAGAAAGTGACCAATCACATTACTTGATTGTCGACTTAATTATTAACCAATCAAAAACTGTCTTAACAAAAATTCCTAAATCTTCCCGTACTGCTCTCTGCTGCCTCTTTTAATAATTCAAACTGACATTTTTACAACTTCCAACTTGCACCCAACTTACCCACCTTTCTTTATTATAAATTCTTAAATTATGAAATGTTACTAAAACTTAAATTCAGCAAAATCTAGCTATCAGTAAAAAATTTTAAAAAATTAAAATAATTGAAATCCATTTTGGACAATTGAAATTCCTTATTTCAAATCGTCTAATCAATATTACGGAAGTTACGACTTCTAAAAAAGCTCTATTTAAACCGGAGGCCATACTGTAATGCAATAAAAGTCTTATAAATTCGTTACGATTCTTTTAAGGGGTCTTCCACGTGATTTGAGTACTTTTGAAAAAACAACGTAGTACAGTAATTTGAAAAATTACTCAAATTACGTCCAATAAATTCCAGGGTCAACTTCAAACGTTTTTGAGACGTTTTTCACATTACATCAAAGTCCGAATGCAATCACGTGACGAAATAATCCAAAAATAAGGTATGGAATATGTCATAAATTAATCCTTATTTCTCGAAAAATAAGATCACGTGACTTTTTTGGAAAATATTATTATGTTCAAAACTCTTAAATTAGGTGTTGATTGGCCAAAATTTTTTTTTGGCTTAATTTGATCACTATTTGTTAACTTGAACTAAAACCTTATTTGAAGGTCACGTGATCGTTTTTGGACTTTGGTGTAATGGAAAAAAAGTCTTAGAAACTTTTAAGGAACCACTTCACTTTTTTCAAAAATTAAATTAAGCAATTTTTAAAAAAAACAGTACTACTTTTACCAACCTTATTCCTCAAATATACGGTCACGTCATCCATTTTGGGCTATCGCGTAATTGACAAAAAAGTCCTTAGAATTTGTTTTTGATTCTTCGCCAAAGGCATTTTTATATGATTATTTTTTTTTGCAAAAAAGTAAGTACTGTAATACAGTGTAAAAATTTTCGAAAAAAAACACACCAAACGTCAATTATCCAAATAGTATCGCATCGATCACTTTGTTGAATTTTCATTCATACCATGATTAACCCTTGTGAGCATATAAAAAAAGTTCCGCCAAGCACCAGAGCCACAATTGTGGCTCTACTTTGAATGTTGTTTACAAAAAGCTTACGGCAGTTGGAAGTTCATTTTTTCTGCATAAGGAGTTGAGAGGTAATATTTTTGGAACCGACATTTTATATTCTAGAATTACAATTTTTAGTTCTAGAAAATATAGTGAGAAAAGCAATTTATACCATATCACGTGAAACACGGTCACAGTTGTCTTCACAAGTGACCTGTTCGTTGAAACGATGCACAAGTATCTGGCCTACGTCAGGGTTTTGTCCGCTTTGATTTATATCTCATATATCAAAAGTTATTTATAAATAAGTCAAAAATTTTGATGGAAAAATCATAGTTTTCGATTAAAAATGTTAATTTTTCCCTATAAAAGCAGATTATTACATTGTTTTATTATTTTCAAGTAAATATGGCAATGAAGTACAACTGTTGACAGCTTTTGATTGCTTAAATTCACTATTATAATAATTACATTTTTTTATGGGATACTTGAACTTGAAAATTTAGAAATTTAACTCCCGAAAAAAATATCTGCCCCTAGATACCAATAAATTTTTATTTAAACTGTTATGCATGCACAAAACGCTTTCCTAAAAACTGGCTAATCTCACATTTGTATTTTATGTCTAGTTCTGAAATAATTTTTCAGGAAGTGAAACATAGGCGAAAAATCCTTACAAATCAACACCCCGTAATTCTGGAACCAAACATTTAAAAAAATTTCAATTATTTTTTCGGAACCGAATCAAAATTCTTCATAATGTGTTTGAAGGAAAAGATTCTACAATCGCGTTTTTTGCCATTTTTGAATGATTTTAGGTATGCTAGAGCCAAAATTGTGGCTTTGTGCTCACAAGGGTTATGACCCATAACTTATGGGTCCTAAATTGCGATTAAAGGGCATTGCGCCACGGATGGCGCAAAAGACACTACGGGAGTTAATGTGGTGTACTCATGAAATACGACAATTTTGTGTTTTTGAGGCTTAACTCGGGTACGACCGCAGTTAAAGATGGCCCAGCCGCCCGTGAGGCGCTGTAGCGTCTCATTACTAAATGCCAATTCTCTATGGTTTGTCATTAAGGGACCTATCCAACTTAGCCATTGATGATCTTATTCAGACAATTATCTCGCTGATGGATGAAAAACGTTTCTTTGATTTTGATTATAAATGCATCTTTTTTCAGTTCATAAAAAATCAGTGTTTAATCAACAAAAAATACATCAAACGCATTTTTGTCGTATTTTATCTCATAAATAATATATATCTGGTCATGACCTCTTCTCTGGTATCAATTTCGAAACAAGTTGTTATCAACAATTCTCAAGTACGCCCAAGTTTATGTTCTTGAATTTGAAAAGCAAATCTTCTGATGATATGATTGGGTAGTAATCATATTTCTTGTGCGTAGGCGAAACTTTAAAAGCTTGCAAATACGCTCTGATAATGGGTAGGTCATCACTGAACATTTTCATGCACTCAAAAATTGTTTTTAGCATACAAATAAGCTGAAATTAATATATTTGAAATTGTAGTCAAACATTCAGTATGAATAAAATCAAAATTATTTATTTTGATGAATTTAAATTTTAGATCAATTAAAATTCAACTTAATCAGTACGTTTTCAGAAAAAATGACAGAATTTTTGTTATCAAGAGGCAATTTTAGATACTAAGATTGTCTAAGTAAGTTTCATCTTTATATTTTCACGAGTTTTGAAGCATATCATAATTCTCATTTATACAGTCACTTGATCGTTTTTCGACTATACCGTAATGAGAAAAAAGTCTTAGAACTTTCTGTAAAGTAGCCTAATATATGTTTAAAGCAGATTTGAGATTTTTTTGCAAGAAAAAGTACTGTAATTCCACAAAAAAAACCCACAAAATTTTCAACGCAAAAAAGTTCACCGTTCCCTTGGTCGACGATGATTCCATTATGTATAAGGGTCGAAAACAACGTTTAAAGTCGATGGGTTGCTGCAGCGCCCCACCGTGGGGCCCCCACGGGCGGCTGAGAGTAAATATCTCAAAGACCACAAATGGTGAAATGTTTATTAATATTTGAACAAAGATCTTGCATCTTAAGGGGGTTGTGGGTGTAGAAGGTTGGAATTGCTGGAGAAAATTGACACTTCTTCAGCTGGACTGGAAGGTTCGATAACGGTTGGATAAGAATAAATGAGAAAAAAAAATAATGGAGACTAAAACCTTTTCTTTCAACTGCAAGTAAAATTTTTTGATTCTGGTCAAGAGTAACCCACTGGTGCCGCACTAAAAAACCAGTAAATATATGTTCTGTGTTCACAAAATTCGATAATACTCGGTTAATTATGCTTCAAATTCAATCAAACAAATATGTTCTTAAAGGTATGAAGTTTTTCAATAATCACATGCTTCCCCCGTTGAAAAAATTTCGTTTAGTTCTTAGCAGTCAAAAGTAGTTTGGTACAAAAATCGGTTTGATAAAAATAATGCTAATCGCATATCGATTGAATCAATGAATCTAGTTTCAATGATTTTTGAGAGCACTTTAAAATTTCTCATAATATGCGTGGGTGAGGATTTTGAGACTTAAAATATCTTGAAAGACTTTTTTGAATAATTAAGAAAGCTTTTTTTTTTAGGTTTGATCAAATAACTTTCAGAATTCAGTAGAACTTTTTTTGGTGAAGAAGAGGCCATTTTTAAATTTATGAACTTTATAATTTATTCATTATGTCAGTGAGTCAAATATTTACAGTATTTACAAATGAAAGGGATTACCACAATTGCAAAATGATCCTACATAGTGAATTAGTTTCATGAAACCGACACTTTATAATATATTTTAGTTGTAATCAGCTTGAATCGTTAATTGTATGAGCCAACTTCAATTGATAGCCCTGAAATTTCAGTCAATGTTTTCACACTAAAAAATCCAATCTTTTCAAAAGCTTCTTCCGGCCAGTAATAATCGAAAAATTCAAATGTTATGGCTCGAAATCCTCACGGGGTTTTCGTTGAATGTTGCGCTCATTCAGCGTGAAATTTGACGCCCATTGAAATTTTCCACCTAGCAATTTTGTGAAGTCCTTGGCAAGCTTGAAATTTTTGATATGCTTTAACTTTTAGCCCGCTAATTATGAAGTTCGAAAAATATTAATTTTGGTTCAAAAAAACATGAAAATTTTGTTTGGGTCAATTGGGGGATTGAACCTGTGGATTTAAAAGTGGTTTGTCCCACTTCCCATTTATTTTGGTCAATGAATTAGAGGGTTGAACTTGGGGTGGTTTGTCTCACTTTTTGTCATTTCCGGTATTAATTCCCCTGTCTGGCAGCCGTTTTCACATCGCGCGTCAGTTTCTTAACTCTGTTCAGTCTATTGTACCAACTGTTCACATTTTTGCATTTTGGCTCGATTGAAAATTTTATTAAATCGAAAATTGGATCGAATAATTGACCAACATTTCGGTACGCTACTGTACTTTCTAATACGAGATTTCAAAATTTCATCTTAATTATATTTTTTCAGACCATATTGATGAAGGTCCTATATATTTAAACGATTATTGACCATTTTGATTATTTAATATGGCAGATTCATTAACAGAATAGCATAACCATTTGTATGCTATTACGCTAAACTTAAACCTAAAATTTTGATCAAAAATTCATTTTTTTATCATTGTTAGTGAAGGGCATTAACTTAATGATTTAGTTAATATTTCAATAGTCAATAAAAACTTAACTAAGGTTGTTTTTTAAACGGAAACCATCCTACTCATGCAGATTACGGGAAACCAATAGATGAGACTGAGATTTTTTTTTGTATTCCACTTAGGTTGGGTGAACCCAGGGTGAGCAATGATGGATTTCCTATATAGCACATTATTCAGAAAAATCCGAGGAAGCCATTCTCTGTCAAATTTTTTTGAAATTTTTCGACATAAATTTTTGAAATTTTTCGTCATAAATTTGCAAAATTTTGGTGCTTCCTTTTTGACTGAAAAAAAAAATTGCTCAAAAGTGATTTTTGACCCCAGAAATGAATTTTCGGGGTGAAACTACTTTAGAAAACTTGTTTTTTTATGTCGAATTTTTTTCAAAAATGGCAGTTTTTGGAGTTTGAAAATCACAAAAATCGGCATTTTTTAACAAAATCAATTTTTTTTTGAAAATTTTCAAACCATGTACATCCTTATTTATAGTAGATGTTGTAGACCCATGATTGATTGACATAAAGAAGAAAAGTTATACCCTCAATGCGTCAGAAAAAAAGTTATAGGCATTTGAATAGTGCTATAAACGTCATTTTGGTCTTTTTTCACAAGAACATGATTTTTAAATCATACATTAAGCTTTCTATTCTATCGACTTAATGTGCTCTTTACCGCCTTCTCGAGTATTTTTTTGATTTTATGAACGTCATCAATGTTTTGTCTAGTATTATTTAATTATAAATCTGAAATTTACTTAATAGTTTCTGTGCTTAAAAAATAATTATTTGTTTTTCAATTTTGCTCTCTACCGCAATTTGTGGTCATTTGTTCTTTCTTTTTTCACTTAAACTACGCTCAAAACAGATAACGGGCAAAACTCAACTGAATTTTAGTATATCTTATAATAAAATGAACGAACTTGAATCGCCTAATAATGATATTGTGAAAATCAGTCCAGCTCAACCTAGCAAAATCAAGATTACTTTTTTTCCCGATGCAACTGGAACTTTTTTTTCGAATAGCTACTTCAGTGTTAGGGCTAAAACACCTCTCAATGCCAGGGTGTATATGGTCTCAAATTTTCAAAATAATTTTCGATTGAAACTTTTTTTTACCGGAAATCACGATTTTTGGTCATTTTTGGAAAAAATTGTAAGAAGGTTTTTTTTACCTAAATTCACTTATCTATCGATCCCATAGGTCGTTTGGGTCATTTGAACACCACGAAAATCCCCCTTTCTCAGGTTCACCCATCCTTATTCCACTGCCAATTAGAATAACTCAATGGTGAAATTTAGATTAATAGATTTTAAATCCGGTTCACTGGATATTAACCAGAATGTTATTTTATGGTAGGTAACCTACCGTACGTTCTAATCTCGGTGCGCTCAATTTTTTTTTTAAATTAGCTTTTAGCGGCAGCTTGCGGTCACTTGATACTCCTAATTCATAAAACGGTCTTCAGACCAGGAGTCGGCAGAAATTGATCGTATCGGACCGATTTCTTTCGATCTGATCCGGTTTTTTGCAACCTCCGATCCGATTAGGTTTTAAAAATCTCCGATCCGATCAAGTTTTCAGATTCGATCTGATTATGTTTTTGAAAGCAGTCTGCGGACCCCTGCTTCAGACAACCGATAGTTGCACAACTTGTGGTTTATTTATATCATTGAAATAACGCGTTATAACGGAAGCTGTACTTCACCGGTAAATTCTGACAAACCGGTACATCCAATAACGTTGGAAAATTATAAAATCTAGAAAAATAAACGTTCACCCTTTGAGTAACTTTTGATTTTTCTTACCGAATTTTAATTCTCATGAGTCATGATAACCCGAATACTAAAAGTTCACGTTTGACTTTCAAAATGTCTTATTTCAAATCGTCTTATATCCTTTTCGGAACGGAACTCCATCTCAAAAACGCTTAGTATCAGCAGGCTTCCAAAAGGGATAGGGATAGAAGGGATAAACCGAGGGGGATAGGGATAGGGATGGAAAATTCAGAGCCATAGAGGGATAGGGATGGAAAGTCCCATCCCCCTTTTATCCCGTTTTATACCCATCCACCTTTTTATCCCATTTCTATCCCTTTTTCCGTCCCTATCCCGTTCTATCCCTATCCTCCCTTTTATCCCTTTTCTATCCCTATCCCCTTTTTGCATAATCATAAATATAAACACTCTTCAAAAGTTTTACTGTATATTAAATGGTAAAATTTAGTCCAAAAAAATTTGGCGGTATTTTCGATGAAT
>SCLH01000970.1:100679-111879 GCA_004367855.1 Oikopleura vanhoeffeni | reverse complement strand
GTGTTCGAATCCCACTGATGTTGTCTAAGTAATTGTCTTAGTGATTGCTTGAGTGATTACACACCAATAAAATTTAGCGGTTTCATTATCAAGACCCTTGCCTATAATCATATTCAATATAATCACTAAGACAACATTAGTGGGATTCGAACACGCGCTATAGAGATTGTAAGCGTTTTTGAGATGGATTTCCGTTCCGAAAAGGATATATTTTGATCTGGTTTTATTATTAAGACTGAATTAAAATGTTCTTAAATTTTGCGAAAATGAAAATCATCAGGTTACACTTGGACTCTGGCTATCCATATGATTTGATAAACCATAAGCAGATTATTTTGGAAAATAAACACTGAGCCATACATCTTAACGCATTTATCATCATTTGATTATATTTTTGTCTTCGAAAATAAAGTTCAGCAATTAGCATAAATCTTTGATTATAACTTTATATCGACATTCAGCTACATTCATATTTTCAAAAATGAAGCTTGTTCTTTAAATCAGCGCGAAATTTCACGTACAATTCGTAATTTGAAAATTTTTCGTCATCAAATTTTGCACGACATCGGACAGCCTAGCTTGAAATTTGAATTGTGATGAATATTTGAATTAAAAATTATAGAATTTGGGAAATAAGATTAAGAAATAGTTTCTTAATTGATGTCTAAATTGGCTAATTAAAGCTTGCTAAACTAATTTCAATTTAACTAACGATTAATTATTACGGTTCTAATTATTCATAATGGATTGATTGATCATAAAGCTCATTAACCTCAATTTTGGGCCTTTATGAAAGTATAATTAGAGTTTAAAGACACGGAGCTACCCATTTGCTACCCATTTTCGTAAGTATTTCGTCATTTCAATTAACCCGTAGACTCAACATTTTATAACCTTCATGTACTCAGACAAGTGGCTCATTTTAGACTCATTTTGAAGTCCTAACAATTTTGTGTACAATTACATTTGCTAAAACATCGTTTTGAAGCTTAACAATAACTTTTTAGTTAGACATATTTTTATAAAAAAGATAGACAAAATAATTCTCCAACAAACCAATTTTGCAAGCTAAAACACATAAATATGTGCTTTGAAGTAGGCTTGTAAAACAATGTTTCCTCATATGAAAATGAGGTTAGCATAATCATGCTTACAATCTGAACAAATGTGTATTTTTTATCGTTTAAATGTACAATTTTGTTTAAGGGGGTAGCAAGCGATTGCTTGGCAGGACTGGCGTCAATTAAACTTACGAAAATATAGTTGGTTTATTTTTTGTGCTTATTATTCGTCAGCTGAACCAAAAATAAATGTCTGTTCGACTTCATTAATATTTATTTATCTATATGAAGGAAAAAGATTTTGAGTTCGAACTTGTATTTTTGAATTCGTAAAATTTTAAAAAATTCAAAACATTATTAAAATTTCACGCATTTTTCACCCAAAATTTTTTTTGTTTTTTTTAAATTTGTGAATTAACAAAAGAAAAACTAATTAACTTCTTTTCATGATGTTTACATATTTTCTGACTGCTGTTTAAAAAATCATAAATGTTCATTTGTCATTTTTGTCAACTTTATTTAGAAATATTATGAAAAATTTTCGCAAATCAAGTCCAAAATTTTTTATTAATGCTTTTTTGAATTCTTCTGTATTAATCAGGCCGAATCAGTTTGTTATTTTCTGGTATCTATTTGATTTCGTATTTCAACCGATGGAAGGGTCAATCGAATATCGTTTCTGAACTACTGATGAAATTTACAACACTTGCTTGTGCACCAGTTATATGCCATTTGGCACGCAATTTATAAAATTTTTATTTTTTAAAAAAAATCTCAATTTAATTTCTCAATTAATTAAACGCAATTGAAGGCCATTTTTTTTCCTTAAAAAGCTGGTTTTTCTCTTTTTTCAAGATGGATAATGGTTGTCCCACTAATTAGCGCATAACATCCGAAAGTGCTAAAGTTTATAATATCGCCTTTAAAAAAAATTCTCACATCGGGTCAAGTTGGAAATGGAGTTATAATGAAAGTGGTTTTTGATATTTTTACAGATATTTAAGTTGTGAGAAATTGAAAATATAAACATTTGCAAGAATGAACACTTTTATTGAGTAAAAAAAAATTTCACATTTTTTCTTTCATAAATCACTCCGAAAAAATGTATCAATCTGCCACATGCTCGCTACCCCAAATCTTTTTAATAAATTTTTATTATATCGTAAAAAAGTGAAAATCAGTCAAAACGGTTTTCATACATCAATAATGCGTAAAACTGTTCGATCTGTATGAGCGCGGCACCATCCCGCACACTATTAAGCTTTCTAGACTAAAAATGTCCCGGAACTAATATTATTCTCAAATGATCTCAAATTCTTATTGATTATAAGGCCAAATATATTGAACTTCTGTTTCTTAATTAGACAAAAACTGAAACCGTTTTAACAGAAAAATCGAATAAATTTGACATGTGAAAATCTGTTTTTTCAAAATAACTATTGATTGGTGGATTTTTTTCATGATTTTTGGTTAAAAATCTCATTTCAATTTTCTAAAGAGAATTGTCTTTAAAATTTTGAAAAAAAAATATTTTTCAAGTTCAAAAACTCATACTATTTTTTCAGTTTCACGATTTCGATTCTCTTGTTTTCAAATAGAAACAATAAAAATGACATTATGACTTTTGCTCGTTTAGTTTTTACAAACAAAAATGAAAAAAATGAGAAATTGAATTGCAAAAAATGAATGTTGGATGATGTTTACAATTAATTTTTCATGCTTTGCAAATATATTTTTTTCAACTTGGACATAAAAAAAATATTTAATTTTACTAAACACCCGTTGAGCTGCGTTTTTTGGCATGATACAACATCTTGCTTTTTAAGGGACTTTAGAAAAACATCGGCAAACTCTACAAAAGTATGAATGAAGTTCAAAACGACGTCATGACGAGCCACTCTTAATTTTTGAAACCAGTAGCATTCACGCCCATAAAAAATATTACTTTTAATTTTTATCTAAAAGGAGCCAAAAGTTTATGATATATTTGTTTTCATTTTGCAACGTCTACGTAACCTAGACTCCGTTGCGTAAATCTTCTTAGTCAAATTTGTAGTACCTTAGCATACTTGAAACATAAACAAGGACTCCAAGACGAGCTCTTATTGCATCTCATGTTTAGCGTCGTGAATTTGATTCATTAAACTCATCAGAGTCTGATGAAACTTTTAAGTGCTTTGCGGTGTTATTAGTGTACTTAACTCGTATACTTGATTTCGGCCATCCAGCTACCATTCACCACTTAATCGCATTTTACGGCGTTTAATAATTAATGAAAAGATCAGTTATAAAGTTATCAATAAACTTTAAAACAAAATGACATTTGTGCGTTTTTTTTGAAAATTTATACGGTATTACTTATTTTTTGCAAATTTTTTTAAATTACCAAATAAAACCATTGATCGTGATCAAAAAAAAATTCTAAGACTTTCCGTCACACCAAAGCCCAAAAATGATCACGTGACCGTATATTCAAGGAATAAGGTTGGCCAAAATAGTACTGTTTTTTTTCAAAAATTGCTTCAAACATTTTTTTAAAAAAGAGAAGCTGTTCTTCAGAAGTTTTTAAAATTTTTTTCATTACATCAAAGTCCAAAAACGATCATGTGACCTTCAAATAAAGAAATAAGGTTTCGGTTCAAGTAAACAAATAGTACTCAAATTACGCCGAAAAAATTTGTGGGCAAATAAACACCTAATTAATGAGTTTTGAGCAAAATGATATTTTTCAAAGAGGTCACGTGCTCTTATTTTTCAAGAAATAAAAATTAATATATGACATATGCCAAACCTTATTTTTGGATTATTTCGTCACGTGATTTTATTAGGACTTTGGTGTAATGAGAAAAAAGTCTTAAAAACGTTCGAAGTTCATCAACAAATGTTTTTGACGTAATTTGAGTTCTTTTTCAAATTACCGTATATGCATGCTGTATCGTATATCAAATTATCGTCAATTTCAAAGTTCATCTTAGAGACTTGTAAGAACCCTCAAAAGAATCGGAAGGACCAACTTATTCATGAAAATATAAGCAACTATGGGGGAACTATGTACTGAAAGGGCGCCAGAGAGCAAAAATTCTCCTGTGAAATCTGACCATTTTTTTTCTCTAGTGACCTATAAGTACATAATTTACCAATAGTTGCTTATATTTTTATAAGAAAGTCGACCCTAACGATTATTTTGGTGGTACTTTGAAGTTTATACAATGAACTTGAGATTGACCTTGACCTTGGACGAGAAATAATATATTCCACAACAATTTAAGAGTCATTTTACTAGAAAATTTTGTAAAAACATCTTATTATTTTCAAACAGAGGGATAGCAAATCATTTGAAGTTTAATATAAAGTAGTTCAAAATATAAATAAACGTTTAAATTCAAATTACTATAGACGATTTGAAATAAGGAATTTCAAAAATAAAAAATTTGGTTTAATGGTGTTCAAGCTATCTTGTAGAGAAATTTTTTCTGGTTTATTTAAAACGTAGGATTTTTTTATGAAAAATTTCCGAAAAAATCGATTTGAAGGTCAATATTTCCGATTTACTTGGAACAGGTCGTAGTTGTGATCCAGTTCTAGCGAAGCCGTATAAAGTGTAAGCAGAACGCTGATTTTTCGGCCAGTGAAATAAGCCGGTTTTTCGGTTACCAAGTTTTTTTGATTGAGGGTCGGCACCAATATTTACCTCTAATGACCGGTCAAAGTTTGCCAAGGTCAATCTCAAGTTCATCGTAATAGACTTGTAGGTACCCCAAAAGAAATCGGAAGGGTCGACTTTTATGATGACGTATTAACAACTATGGGTTAATAATGTACTGAAAGATCGCTAGAGAGCAAAATACTTTTTTAGATCTCCTAGTTTTTTGCTCATTCTAGCGGACCTCTCAGTACATAATTGACCCATGTTGCTAATACGTTCATCAAATCCACCGTCGATTGAAGGTGACTGCAGGCCATCTTGGTTGACCTGGTGCATGCTTTTGTCTCTTAGACCTTCAGTATTAGATGTGCATACGTTCATAAAGCCTGATTTAGGGTACTGAAGCAAGATTGAACTTGAGGAGTTACCTTGGTAGGTGAAATCCAGTTTTTTGCTTCGTCTAGCGACCTGTTCAGTCACTTTATTGGACCCATAGTTGCTAATACGTTTCAATAAAGTCGGCCTTTTTTTTTTTTTTTTTTTTTTTTTTTTTGTTTTTTTTCTTCGATTCTTTTTGGGTATATTACAAGTCTATTAGCATGAACTTGGAATTGACCTTGAACTTTGACCGTCATTAGAGGTCAATATTTCGCCGACCTCAATCAAAAAATATGGTACCGGAAAAAAGCGCCTTATTTTATCACTGGTCAAAAAAATCAGCCTCTAGCACCATTTCACGGCTCGATAAGACTGGATCACATACACTGTTAAATCACAGAAAATTTGACCTTAAGAATCGATTTTTTTTCGAAAATTTTTTATAAAAAAAAAATCCTACGTCTTAAAATGACCAAAAAAAAATCTCTACAAGATAGCTTGAACTTATTAGAACCGATTTTTATTTTTGAAATTCCTTATTTCAAATCGTCTATAGCACTTTTGTGTGTAACTGGAGGTAATTTTCGCAACTTTTTATTTTCTTATCCTCATTGAATGTCTTTTTTTGCGTTTAAAAACAATTTATTATTTCAATTGTTAAGAAAATTGGCTGAATTGTATTTAAAGATAATAAACAATATATTCTCATTATAATTCTCACATAAAAAATATATGTTAATAATGAAACTTTGCTTATATTATTATATTATATTTTTCAAATAGTTAGGATTTGTACTCTGAGGGCGGTTGATCCATATATGGCTCGATTTTCAAAATGGTAGCTAGATAGCCGAAATCAAGTATGGGTACAGACTCACTTCTAAAGTCTACGAGTTCCTGACTGTCAGCTAAAAACACAGATTTGGATACTCTAACTGAGCGATTACTTTCGAAAAAGGCACTCTTTTTTGAATTAAAAGAATTCAGGTTCGATAATTTTCTCTGGACACCCTAACGACATAATTGTATATTTTCATGTTTAAGAAATCTCAAATTCAAATTTTCGGCGAAAAATAACGGCGGAATTACATGATAATTAACCGTGAGGCTCTAGGCCCCGGAACCGAGAGTATTAGAATAAATTAGCTTTTGACGGTTGTCCAAGTTGAATGTATATTTTCTTAAAGTTAAAGCTCAATTTGACAAAATCCTCATAATTAATGAGAATTTTATTTTGCAGTGAATTCAGTATATTCTGAGATTTGTAAAAATAATCTTGGCAAAAACATCAATTGTTTGTTAATTCTAGAATTTGAATGTTTGAAGTCTTGAAACTAACAAAACCTATATTTTGAAAAACCGTAACCCTTGTGAGCACAGAGCCACAATTGTGGCTCAAGAATAACAAAAATCATTCAAAAAAGGCAAAAAACAGGATTGTAGACTCTTTTTTTTTGAAAACATTATTAAAAATTTTGATTCGGTACCCAAAAAATAATTGAAATTTTTTTCAAATGTTTGGTTTCAGTATAACGGGGTGTTGATTTATTAGGATTTTTTGCCTGTTTCACTTCCTGAAAAATTATATCGGAACTAGACATAAAATACGAATGTGAGATAAGCCAGTTTTTAGGAAAGTGTTTTGTGCATGCATAACAGTTGAAAAAAATAATTTATGGGTATCTAGGGGCAGATATTTTTTTTCTGAAGTGCAATTTCTGAATTTTTTACTTCAAGTATGTCATGAAACAATTTAATTATATAATAGTTAATTTAAGCAATCAAAAATTGTCAACAGTTGTACTTCATTACCATATTTACTTGAAAATAATAGAAAAAAGTGTAATAATCTGGTTTTATATAGACAAATAAACATTTTTTGTCAACAATCATGATTTTTCCACCAAATATTTTGACTTATTTATAAATTATTTTTGATTTATGAGATATAAATCAAAGCGAACAAAACTTTAATGTAGGCCAGATACTTGTGCATCGTTTCCGACAGCAATGTAACCTGTGAAGACAACTGTGACCGTGTATCACGTGATAACAACCCAAGATACCGTCGATCCAAGGACACGGGTGGGAGCAGAGAGAAACTATACTTGAGTTACTGTAGAGCGGCATAGGTATTTTGCGCGCATTTTAAAAGCGAGGAGACATCTGGACATGACTTGAATTGAGTACAAATTTCAAATGTAATAAATATGGATTTTTTCTTGTTCCATTTTCTGTATTTAAATGGTTAAACAAATACGGCATACTAAGTTGACGAGTCATTATCAAATTATAATTGATAAATTAGAAAAAATGTCTTTACTTTAGATCCTTGATTTTCATCGGCGGATGTTATGTCAGCTGATATAAAGCCTGCTGAGTAAATATTACAAAAAAGTTTTGTTCTCATAAAGTAATTATTGCCAAATCTAAATTTTGCTTAAGTGGGGTAGTGTCGTAAGTCTGGTACCTTTTCAATCACGCCTCAGAACCAAATCTAGGGCAAGTGTAAGAATTCTTGAGGATACTCGGTTGTATGAATAGCCTTCGTCTACACGAATGTATACACCATCTCAAAGTCCAAGATCTTGTTACATTCACATCCAACCAGTGGGAAGTCTATTCTAAGCGAATGAAACGGTTTTTTTAAAATCCATCGTCTTTTTATGATCCTCACATCAAAGCGTCTCAAAAATCTACACACGAAGTAGCGAATAATGAGAGCCAAAAAAGAGTGAGTGAGAAGGAATTTTTTCGATTTTTCGACTTTTTTTTCTAGAATCACATATTGAAACGCCCCTGATATTTTTGTCCAGTTTTTTTCGACTTCAAAGACTCTATAAATTCTTTTAGACGCAATGTGTTAGAATGAGAGCCATTTTTTTTGAACTATAGGTAAATAATATAATGCGTGTAAAATGTGATAAGAAGAAATTATTGAATTAGATTTTATATTAATTAATTTAATCATAAATTAATCTAAGGGGCTCATAAATAATTACGACTACCTACCCCCCTTAATATCAGTTAATTTTATTTTATTGGGTTGAAAGTTCGCAGCGGCGCAGGTGGAGAGTATAAATAATAGGTCATTTCAAAATATTCACTTCCCCTCATTACTTTCAGGCAAAATACCTTTGCCCTGCCCCATAACAATTAGTAAGTTTCTCTCTGCTACCACCCTTTCTGGGTTCCACGGTATCTTGGACCGCACCGGAATAATGAAATAAAAATACAAAATACGATGCAAAAAATACTCATTCTTTCAAGCTTCTCTAAGAAAGAAAATTGAAATTCATACTGCCTTAAGCTTTCTGTGAAGCAACGTTTTCAAAAGTAGAAGCCACATGATTGTGGCTCTGGTGCCTTGGGAGGAATTTTTTTATTATCTCACAACGGGTTAAAGATGCTCCAAACATAAAAGTTAGTAAAAACATGATAGTATTTTTAAAATGTGGGCGGTATCTGATAAAATTTAGCCTTCGCCCACTGCAATACTTTGAAATTTCATGCGAGACATTTCTAGAATAATGATTCCGAAGTCTTCTTTATTTTTAAATTGGATTTATAAAACTTACTTTTGAAACTTACTTTTTGAAAATCTTACTATTATGAAAACTTACTTTTGAAAACTTACTTTTGGAAAACAAGAAACTATTCAAGGTAATAAATTATTAACTTTTTTGAATATTTTGAATATTATGTTCTTTCTGAACTCTAAGAATATAAATAAAGGTTAACCATCAGAGCATTTGTTAGATGGTTTTATTTGAGTATAAGATTGTAGCCGAAATTTAACAGTAACTTTTTTATAGCATTTATTCGACAAACGAGTCAATTTTCCACAATTTTGACATGCTTTGTCTAAATTAAAAAATTATCAAAAAGATTGAACAATTCTTGAAGAAATGATCCTTGAAATCCGATCTCTAACCACAATTATATTTTCAGAAATTTAAGTTCCCAATTAATAGGGGGTGGGCGTCGGTAATGTTTTTGAGCCCTTTTATAGAATTAACTTTATGATACATTAATATCGGTTTATGACTAAGTTGACCCAAGGATCTCCATGGTGGGCAATTATTTTTTTTCAAAACAATCTAGAACAAAATCTAGAATTATTCAAAATTCGAATATTTTTTTGCATTTACCGATAAAAACCGGTAATTCTACCATTGATCATGAACATTTTTATGTGTGAAATGACCCACTGAAAGACGATCGCATGAACATTAAAATTATCGGAAATGTCGTTATCGAATTCTAGAAAGTTAATTATGTTTTAAGCAAAATGTTGAAACCCTAATTATCGCTATATTTTTGAGTAGAATTTGAGTTGAATTGTAGTTGAAGCTACATTTTGCATCGTAAACTCAGCTTCAAGAGACTTTTGTTCGATCAGACGAACTTTTTGACTTTCTTTCAGTTACTTTATAGTTCATAATTCTAGGAATTCGAGTGGTTAATTTCAGAAAATCCGAGCCAAATACATATGACGACCTAATATTTATCTACCTGAGTCGAAAGAACGTCTTATTCGAACATCCGTCTAGAGTAGTATCACTTTGAAGAACGAAAAATCTTGTAAAAATCGGCGTTCAAAAGTGATTCTAGAATAATTCAGAGCGACATATTAAAAAAAAGTGGTCAACATGATTAGTTGACTCACTCTTTCCCGTACTCTCTGTAATTATTTGAGACAGCTTGTGTTGATGGGGGTCTAAAAGAAGAGTAGATTTTTAAAAACTGTTTAGTGTTCAAGAATAGACTCACCACCTGGTGGTGTGATTAACAATGTTGAAGTTTGAGATTATGGAAATCGCTTAGCCGCTAAAGCTTAGGCTCTATAAACAAGTATCCTCAATTTTCCCAACTGCCCTAGAAATTTTATGAGGCGGGATAGGGGGGGGGGTGATAAGGTACCAAGAAACTACGACGCNTAGAATAAAAATGTCGGATGCAAAAATATCATCTTTCAACTTCCTTAAGAAGAAAAATTGAAATTCCAACTGCCTTAAGCTTTCTGTGAACAACGTTCAAAGTAGAGCCACAATTGTGGCTCTGGTGCCTTGGCGGAACTTTTTTTATATGCTCACAAGGGTTAAAGATGCTCAAACAAAAAGTAGTAAAAACAATATATTTTTAAAATGGGCGGTTCTGAATATAAATTTACCCCGCCCACTGCACTTTGAAATTTCTGCAGACATTCTAGAATAATGATTTCCAAGTCTTCTTATTTTTAATTGTTTAAAACTTACTTTTGAAAACTTACTTTTGAAAACTTACTTTTGAAAACTTACTTTTGAAAACTTACTTTTGAAAACAGAAACTAGTCAAGTAATAAATTATAACTTTTGAATATTTTTAATATTATGTTTCTTTCTGAACTCTAAAATATAAATAAATTTAACACAATTTTATGATGGTTTTTTGGAAGAAATTGAGCCCGAATTTAACAGAACTTTCTTATAGCAATTTTTCGACAAACGAGTCAATTTTCCACAATTTGACATGCTTTGTCTAAAAATTAAAAATATCAAAGATTGAACAATTCTTGAAGAAATGTCTTGAAATCGATCTCTTAACCACAATATATTTTTCGAAATTAATTCCCATTAAGGGGGTGGGCGTCGTAATTTTTTGAGCCCTTTATAGAATTAATTTATGATACATTAATATCGGTTATGACTAAAGTTGACCCAAGGAATCTCATGGTGGCAATTATTTTTTTCAAAACAATCTAGAACAAAATCTAGAATTTTCAAAATTCGAATATTTTTTTGCTTTAACCCGCATAAAACCGGTATTCTACCATGATATGAACATTTTTTATTGATGAATATGACCCACTGAAAACGATGCATGACATTAAAATTATCGGAAATGTCTTAATCGAATTCTAGAAATTTCAATTATTTTTAAGCAAAAATGTTAAACCTAATTATCGAATTTGACGCTGATTGGTTAAAATTTTGATTAGCTGTAAGCTAACTTTTTGATCAGTGAAATCTCAGCTACTTACTTATAGTCATATTTCTAGAATTCGAGGGTGAAATTCAAAAATCCGAGCCAAACATATTGACGACATTATATTTATCTACCTGAGTCGAAAAAA
>SCLH01000970.1:61412-100293 GCA_004367855.1 Oikopleura vanhoeffeni | reverse complement strand
ATGAGGCGGGATTGAAAGGTACCAGACTACGACGCCCACCCCCTTAAGTTAAGAACCCATGTCAAATTTGCAATGTTTAAGACTAAAAAATAATCCAAGAAAAACGGAGATTTGAATTTTCAAAATGTCAAAAATATCTTGAAGGGAGTATCACTGATACTGTATCAGACGGGGGGGCCCCGGGGGGCGGCCAAGCTTTTCATTTATAAATGCTAGCAAACTAATTTTTGCCTAATTCGTTTTTTTGAAATTGAGATGCTCACGAAAAAATGAAAATTTTTCATTTTTGACAAATAATTTTTCAAAAAATTAGAATTTTTTTTAAGTATTTTAACGGAATTATGCTGTATCTTATAAAGATCATATCTAAGATTGGTATCACTAGGCCATTAGGATCACGTTCGTGGTTGAACTTTTTTTCGAAGCTCTTATTGGTCAAAAAAGACAAATCCGGTGCTCTCATTCAATGAGTCAACCAATGGTCAAAAGCAGGCCAACCTTTGATATAAGTAAGAATGATAATCATTCAATGATTAATAATATACAAGTTGAAAATGGTTTAAAATCTATCGCTTTAATTTCATTAAATTCGGCATCGGAAGGTTGCGTCCAGCATTTTCTGATCTGACTTATTTGTTTTATAACTCCGATCCATCTGTTCATAATTTTTTTGATTCGAGTTGATCTTCTCAGTTTACTATTTTGACCCTATAAAATAAACTATAATTGTGTATAACCTTTTTTATCCATTTTTTTCATCATTTTCATCGAGGCTTTATAAAGACTTAAGTAATGAAATTTTCCTGATAATTATTAAAATATTTTTTTATGAAAATATGAACAAACATGAGTTTTATTCTCAATGGTATTACCATTATGGTAATCGAAAATTAAATTTTATCGTGATTTGAAAATAATTTCTTTCGTTTTTGTCAAAAACTCGAGATTTCCGAAAAATTAAATCGCTGTTTCCGAACAACCAAGGAACAAAAATTAAAAATTATGGACCTTGATGCTCTGCTTCTTTCCTAAAGTGACTCATAAATACTAGTTTTAATTTTCTACCGTGATGATTTAGAGAAGAGATCTATATTCCCTGGGACTTTAAAAGAAATGTCAAAGAACGGATATAACGGACCTTGGTGTTTGCGCATGTTATTTGTGGTCTTTACAAAGTTTGTATTGCAAACTATAAATAATTTCTCTACTTTGAAAAATCAGAGAAGAAACATTTAAAAACGACAATTTGAAAGCTTGTTTCTGATTGGTCAGCCAATAAATTGCCTCCGACATGTTTTTGAAAGAAAGTTTTTGTTCAATTATGCCTACACCTGAATTGGTATGTTGATGTTGTTCTTAGTCTTTCATTTAATCGAATCTGAAAATCCCATTTTGGGCCTAAAAATGCGACCAGTACTCCCTTAATATGAAAACGCTATTTTTAATTAACAAATCATGCAGCATGATTCATGCCCAAAAATCGTAAATTTTGTGATGAAAGCGACTTAAAATGTTTAGAATATTACCTGCAAGTTTAAAGAATCCATCACTCCTTGAATTGTTTGATTGTAGTTTTTTTCTTAAAAGGTTTGAATTTTTTTTGTTCAATGCAGATAATGTGAAATGTCTATAAAAAAGTATACGTGCGAAGAATATGATAACTTAATCATATCTCAACAACCAATGGGTGTTCGATTATGTTTGGCGCATTACTATGAATTTAGCGAGTGTTCATTGGTGGAATTTTTCTTTGACATAGCTAAGAATCTAACAACTTAAACCATCAACTATTTTCTACATCAACTGCCCGGTATAAAATAAATTTATTCGACCCAAAATGCACCAAAATCTCTAATTAACGCATTATATAATATTATTAGTATAACTTTATAATCCCATGTAAATAAGTGAGGAACGTAGCCAAACATAAGCCAGAAATTTTGGTACGGTTTGAGTTGTATTGGGATACATTGAACTTAAAATGCATTATTTGATGGACTAGCGTAGCAATAAAATTGACTGTATCGGATCGGATTTAATATTTTTATCTGATTTAACCTTATTCGGTGTAAACGAATTGAGGCAATCCCTATCAGTGTTCTAAAACGGGATGAGTTTTCAATCCCGATCCCGCCCGGTCCCGACTCATATTTTTTTCAATCCCGATCCCGCCCGGTCCCGACTCATAATTTTTTTCAATCCCGATCCCGAGGTCGGGATAGCCCGATCCCGACTCGGGATCCCGAATAATCCTGTTTTTTTTTAATATATGTTCTGTTATTATACAAGCCCAAGGGGTGGTTAACATTGAATCGGTCGTTTTTTTTAGGATTTCAGCAAATTGGCTGTAAATCGACAAAAAGTGCGCGAAATCGACAATTTTGAATATGAAAGTGTGATGAAAGTTTGTGAAATTACGAAAATGTAATGTACCAACAAAAGATTTCCCTTTGGGTTACGGTTTGCTGGAGAAAAAATTATATTAGCAACTATGCCTCTGATTTCGAACAGAAACGGTGCTAGAAATCAAAAAAAATTTTGATGAAACAACTTTAATTGTTTCTAGAATCCGCTGTGTCAAATTTGTACTAGAGTTGCCTAATATTGTTTCCAGCAAACCGTACCCAAGAAAATTTGTGTGCATTCAATTTTCTACTTCTCAACTTACAATTCAAAAATTTTCGATTCCGCACTTTTTTGTCGATTTACAGCCAATCAGGCCAAAATTCTTTCAACCAAAAGCGTCGGAAAAAACCTTTTTCGGCACATTCAAGCGTGTCACCAGCAGTAGATTTTTGGCCAAAATTGATCATCCGGGGTTGATTCCAAATTTTAGTGCAAAATTTTGTGGGGCGTATTTTGATACAAAATCTATTTTGAAATTAAAGTGTTCTCCTGAATGTCAATTAAATCTAATACATAGGAAAAATAAAAATGATATATCAAACATAGTGGCGATGTTTTTTTGGCAAGACTGTGCCAAATTGTTTCGATTTTTTCGAAATTTCTAGAGTTTGAAATTTTTTTTTTTCAAATCTTTCAAAATTAAAAATAACGACATAAAATAGAGTGAACTTTTTCGAGAAAATTATATTTCTTACCATTATAGTGAGCCCGGGAGATGAATTGTTTGAAACTCCTTTTAAAATCGTTATATAAGTGAGTTATAAAACTGGTGGAGAATTAAAGTGTATCAACGCGAAAGCTGAGATATACGGTCGGTTTTTTTGATATCAGTACAAGTCCTGTGCGATGTATTGTGTTGTTTCCACGCGCGCCCTCGGATACCACCCTTTATAACCGTCGGGTACCCCCTTAAGGGGTGGGGAAAAGCGCCTTTTTTAAGGCATAAATACAAATAACAAATCGAAAATAAAAAATTTTTTTCCTGACGAAGTTCGACGAACGAGAAATCCAATGGGTCCTTAACCAAGAAAACCGGATCTGCTCTAGAATTTTTTAGAAATTTTCAAAGCAGTCATAACCCGCATTTAGCTTGTTGTGCTTAACTAGTGAAAAACAAAAGTTAAACCAATGTTCTTTAGTAAATCAACTACGAGAATTGGAGTGGTCAAAAAAGAAATAGTTCCTATCTGCTCTCCAGAAATTTTCGAAAAAAAATTTTTAGGAGTAAATTTGAAAGTTTTCTACTTCCTAGCAAATTCTAATTTTTCGAATTTCATTTGCAATCAAAAATTCGGAAATAAAAATTGTTTATTTAGTTTTTTGACAATACCGTTACTTTTATGCCTGTGGCAAAATTGCAATATTTGAACCAAGGGGGCATACTATAATCTCCCGAACTATACCCATTCACATTTTAGTTTCAAAGAGTTCTAAATACCTTTGAACAGTCCCCTTCAACTTCTTTTATTTTTCTTTGGAATTTTATATGGCTGTTTCTCCGGTGTTTTTTTTTTGCAGTGCTCTAATGATTTTTTAGCCTGGTTTCTCGCGAAATCAGTAGAGGCTCTTTTTTGGGTGGTAACTCTCCTCGAATTTTCCTCAGATTTTTATAGTGTCGCAAATTTATGTAAATCTCAATCTTTTATACCAGATTTTTGCGATTAATTAAAAATTAAAACAGGTTTATATAATCTACCAACATCTCCAACCGTTGTGACAACATCTGTTTTCAAATTTAATTCTTATCATTTTTTTAAGAGCGCTTGTTCTAATGCCTAATTCAGTGATATTAATTGCTCGAAATCGCTTACGTTAGAAATATCAATCGGAACCGCCAAAAACTTCTTGAATGACGTGATCAAAAAGTAATCAACGGCCTCCTCATTTAATATTGGGGTGGACCAAAATAAATACCAAATAATATGCTCGGTTAATGTTATTTGCGAGAAAATTAAAGTAACAAAGGAACATGGTGCGAAGAAACTGGGTGATAATTTGCTCAAATTTTCGAGCCGAGATTAACCATCGCATTATAGACGAACAAAAGTTAATTCGAAATTTTAAATCCTTGAGAATTTTTATAATAGCATTTCTCTGGACTGAGCAAAAATGTAAGAAAAATTATGTACCATGAAGGAGATTAATTAGTTTAANTCTGATTTCGAACAGAAACGGTGCTAGAAATCAAAAAATAATTTTGATGAAAAACTTTAATTTGTTTCTAGAATCCGCTGTGTTCAAAATTTTACTAAAGTTGCTAATATTGTTTCCAGCAAACCGTACCCAAGAAAATTTTTAGTGGCATTCAAATTTTCTAATTCTCACTTACATATTAAAAATTGTCGATTTCCGCACTTTTTTGTCGATTTACAGCCAATCAGGCCAAAATTCTTTCACCAAAACGTCGGAAAACACCTTTTTTCGGCACATTCAAGCGTGTCCACCAGTAGATTTTTGGCCAAAATTGATCATCCGGGGTTGATTTTCCACATTTTATGTGCAGAATTTTGTGGTGCGTATTTTGAATACAAAATCTTTTTGTTGAAATTAAAGTGTTCTCCTGGAAATGTCAATTAAATCTAATACATAGGAAAAATAAAAATGATATATCAAACATAGTGGCGATGTTTTTTCTGGCAAAGATTGTGCCAAATTGTCGATTTGTTCGAAATTTCTAGAGTTTTGAAATTTTTTTTTTTCAAGAATCTTTCAAAATTAAAAATCAATACGACATAAAATAGAGTGAACTTTTTCGAGAAATTTCATTTTCTTACCATATTATCAGTGAAGTTCCCGGGATGTATTGAATTGTTTGAAACTCCTTTTTTAAAATCGTTATATAAGTGGAGTTTCATAAAACATTGTGGAGATATTAAAGTGGTATCAACGCGGAAAGCTGAGATTACGGGTCGGTTTTTTTGGATATCAGTTTACAAGTCTGTGCGATTGTATTGTGTTGTTTCCAGCCGCGCGCCCTCGATAACCACCCTTTATAACCGTCGGGTACCCCCTTAAGGATGTGGGCGACGATAATAGAGAGTTATTAGAATACTTCTTTTGATAACCTATTTTGTAGATATTTTCTGCCAACGTTTTGTCACCCGCATGATTAAGACTTTTTTTGGTTTGGAGATTTTTTTCGAGAAAAGTCGGATTGTTTCGGGCGTTGAAATTAAGCCTTAAAATTAGGGGTGAGATACATTTGAGATTTCTCAGAGAACTTTTTTGATTGCCCTATTTTGTAGACTAATTTGTGACTGATTTTGTTGAACTCTCAAGGAATTTTTTCTGCAATTTTTGATTTTTTTCAATAAAGTAAGTTTTACGAAAATACTTGAGTCACGAATTTCAACAAAAACATTTAGAAATTCACCAAAGTACGGTCCTGAGACTTTGGGAAATAAGAAATCGAAAAAAGGCTACCATTTGAACCTTTTTACATCGAGCCTTTGCCGTGAATTCGAAGCACAACTAAATGTTTTTTTTAAATATTTTCAAGGAGGAGTAAGCTTTTTGCGTCGAGGCTCCCAAATAAGCTGGTTTTTGACCACTAGAGCCAAAATTATTTTGAAAAAAGCTACCATTTGGTGATGAGTATTATATCTGTCATTCTAAATTGCAAAATATCAATAAAAAGCTGATGAGAGATGATGAGAGTAGTTTTTAGTGCTTTAGGACGCCTACTAAACCATTTTCTGAGCGTAAGGTGAAGTATCAAGGATGACTTGAATAGATACTGACCAACTCCCCTTCCAAGACGTTTGTACTAGTATTCCTGGGGAAAAAACAAAAATTAGTTATTTCTGAAGCCCAGGTTTCTCCAGAAACTTCACTCGAAAATGTGTAAAAGAGACCCAAATTATCGCTCGCCCACAATGCGTCGCCCACCATCCGTCGGCCCACATTAAGGAGTCGGCGTCGATATTTCCAACTTTAAATTACAATTAGTCGTTTATTTTTTAGTATGCCTAATTGTTAGCATGAAAATAGATTAAAAAAACTAGACATAGGATGGAAAGGTGTTGATAGGCTCATTTCCAAGAGCTGGTACGGTGAAACTGAAATTTTTGCTTTAAGGTATGGTCCAGTACCTTTTAACCGGTTTTACCGGTTATAGACCCCGTTTAAAGACGAAGAATTATTCGGTAACCGAACTATTGGACATACGAACTTGATTTAGTTCGAAAGACTTTGGAAATATGTCTGGCGAAGAAATTTCCGTGGCGGTTCAAAGTTTGAAATATGACCCATTTGGAGGTCAAATTACCAATGACTCACTTTGCGGGTCATGTTACATATCAAATGAAAGATAATTAAAAGGCGATTTCGAGTCGTTGAAAATAATTTTCCATAAATGTAATATGACCCCACAATAACAGAAACAAGGTTTATGGCTAGTTTTTTGAGAATGGAAAGACTGTAAAAGTTCATTTTCACACGAAAAGAGTTAAAAATTTATGGCAAATATTTTCGGGGTCAAATTTTGAAATATGACCCCATTTGGGATCATATTACAAAATGACTCATTTAGGGTCATGTTCAATATCAAATGAAAGATTTTTAATGCTCCAGACCGCGGCCATCCTGAACTTCATAGGTGGTTACTTTTTTAAGTTAACCGTCAGTTTCCGGCGTTCAGGTATTTCGAAACCCCATGAAACAATATATTGTCGGACGACGAATTTTATTTCGCGTATTCCGGCTGATTAAAATTTTGAGATTTCTGCGTTGGTGGAAGATTATAGCAGGATTTCGAGAATACGTTTTCGCAAAGTTCCTCTGATTGAGCCCAAACTTGGCATGAAGACTAATTATGGTACCAGGAGTTCGAATCAGATTTCATCAATGACGTCATTTCTCTATCTTCTACATAATAAGTCTCCAAATTGACTCATAATCTTCTTATAAGTGTATTCTGGTATCAGATTTGAACTCCCAGTTTGAAATTAACCCCTAGTCCGCGTCTTTATAACGTTACCTTGTTTGTTTAAGTTATGAAGAGTTTTTATGACGTCATCTAAAGTGACCCNATGAGGCGGGATTGAAAGGTACCAGACTACGACGCCCACCCCCTTAAGTTAAGAACCCATGTCAAATTTGCAATGTTTAAGACTAAAAAATAATCCAAGAAAAACGGAGATTTGAATTTTCAAAATGTCAAAAATATCTTGAAGGGAGTATCACTGATACTGTATCAGACGGGGGGGCCCCGGGGGGCGGCCAAGCTTTTCATTTATAAATGCTAGCAAACTAATTTTTGCCTAATTCGTTTTTTTGAAATTGAGATGCTCACGAAAAAATGAAAATTTTTCATTTTTGACAAATAATTTTTCAAAAAATTAGAATTTTTTTTAAGTATTTTAACGGAATTATGCTGTATCTTATAAAGATCATATCTAAGATTGGTATCACTAGGCCATTAGGATCACGTTCGTGGTTGAACTTTTTTTCGAAGCTCTTATTGGTCAAAAAAGACAAATCCGGTGCTCTCATTCAATGAGTCAACCAATGGTCAAAAGCAGGCCAACCTTTGATATAAGTAAGAATGATAATCATTCAATGATTAATAATATACAAGTTGAAAATGGTTTAAAATCTATCGCTTTAATTTCATTAAATTCGGCATCGGAAGGTTGCGTCCAGCATTTTCTGATCTGACTTATTTGTTTTATAACTCCGATCCATCTGTTCATAATTTTTTTGATTCGAGTTGATCTTCTCAGTTTACTATTTTGACCCTATAAAATAAACTATAATTGTGTATAACCTTTTTTATCCATTTTTTTCATCATTTTCATCGAGGCTTTATAAAGACTTAAGTAATGAAATTTTCCTGATAATTATTAAAATATTTTTTTATGAAAATATGAACAAACATGAGTTTTATTCTCAATGGTATTACCATTATGGTAATCGAAAATTAAATTTTATCGTGATTTGAAAATAATTTCTTTCGTTTTTGTCAAAAACTCGAGATTTCCGAAAAATTAAATCGCTGTTTCCGAACAACCAAGGAACAAAAATTAAAAATTATGGACCTTGATGCTCTGCTTCTTTCCTAAAGTGACTCATAAATACTAGTTTTAATTTTCTACCGTGATGATTTAGAGAAGAGATCTATATTCCCTGGGACTTTAAAAGAAATGTCAAAGAACGGATATAACGGACCTTGGTGTTTGCGCATGTTATTTGTGGTCTTTACAAAGTTTGTATTGCAAACTATAAATAATTTCTCTACTTTGAAAAATCAGAGAAGAAACATTTAAAAACGACAATTTGAAAGCTTGTTTCTGATTGGTCAGCCAATAAATTGCCTCCGACATGTTTTTGAAAGAAAGTTTTTGTTCAATTATGCCTACACCTGAATTGGTATGTTGATGTTGTTCTTAGTCTTTCATTTAATCGAATCTGAAAATCCCATTTTGGGCCTAAAAATGCGACCAGTACTCCCTTAATATGAAAACGCTATTTTTAATTAACAAATCATGCAGCATGATTCATGCCCAAAAATCGTAAATTTTGTGATGAAAGCGACTTAAAATGTTTAGAATATTACCTGCAAGTTTAAAGAATCCATCACTCCTTGAATTGTTTGATTGTAGTTTTTTTCTTAAAAGGTTTGAATTTTTTTTGTTCAATGCAGATAATGTGAAATGTCTATAAAAAAGTATACGTGCGAAGAATATGATAACTTAATCATATCTCAACAACCAATGGGTGTTCGATTATGTTTGGCGCATTACTATGAATTTAGCGAGTGTTCATTGGTGGAATTTTTCTTTGACATAGCTAAGAATCTAACAACTTAAACCATCAACTATTTTCTACATCAACTGCCCGGTATAAAATAAATTTATTCGACCCAAAATGCACCAAAATCTCTAATTAACGCATTATATAATATTATTAGTATAACTTTATAATCCCATGTAAATAAGTGAGGAACGTAGCCAAACATAAGCCAGAAATTTTGGTACGGTTTGAGTTGTATTGGGATACATTGAACTTAAAATGCATTATTTGATGGACTAGCGTAGCAATAAAATTGACTGTATCGGATCGGATTTAATATTTTTATCTGATTTAACCTTATTCGGTGTAAACGAATTGAGGCAATCCCTATCAGTGTTCTAAAACGGGATGAGTTTTCAATCCCGATCCCGCCCGGTCCCGACTCATATTTTTTTCAATCCCGATCCCGCCCGGTCCCGACTCATAATTTTTTTCAATCCCGATCCCGAGGTCGGGATAGCCCGATCCCGACTCGGGATCCCGAATAATCCTGTTTTTTTTTAATATATGTTCTGTTATTATACAAGCCCAAGGGGTGGTTAACATTGAATCGGTCGTTTTTTTTAGGATTTCAGCAAATTGGCTGTAAATCGACAAAAAGTGCGCGAAATCGACAATTTTGAATATGAAAGTGTGAATTAGAAAATTTAATTACCACCAAAAGATTCCTGGGGTACGGTTTGCTGAAAATGATATAAGCAACTATGCTCTGATTTCGAACAGAAACGGTGCTAGAAATCAAAAAATAATTTTGATGAAAAACTTTAATTTGTTTCTAGAATCCGCTGTGTTCAAAATTTTACTAAAGTTGCTAATATTGTTTCCAGCAAACCGTACCCAAGAAAATTTTTAGTGGCATTCAAATTTTCTAATTCTCACTTACATATTAAAAATTGTCGATTTCCGCACTTTTTTGTCGATTTACAGCCAATCAGGCCAAAATTCTTTCACCAAAACGTCGGAAAACACCTTTTTTCGGCACATTCAAGCGTGTCCACCAGTAGATTTTTGGCCAAAATTGATCATCCGGGGTTGATTTTCCACATTTTATGTGCAGAATTTTGTGGTGCGTATTTTGATACAAAATACTATTAAGGGAGTGGGCGTCGATATTTCAACTTTAAATATACAATTGTCGTTTTTTTTAGTTATGCCTAAATTGTAGCATGAAATANTAAAAAAATTTTAATTTGATATTATCTTAACACCAGAAAAATATTTTCGTCAGCAGTAGTCCATTTTGTAGTTTGCATGATCGAAGACATTTATCAGAGGTTATTGTAGGTTATGATAGAAGGGTCATGTGGTGGTTATTTTTCTGTAGATTTTTATTTTGACGAAAAAACACTTTTTTATTGTATTATTATGTATATTGTCAGTGGCTGGTATTTTCGCTCGCGGTAGTTGTGTTCTAATTCTGAGCTGCCTGGTGGTGTTATTGTTTTTAAATTTTTCATTCAGCAGATCACAATTAAATAACAATTTCTATTTATTTTTTTACCAATACGCTTGAAAACTGCTCTCTTTCGCACCCTTTTTTTGTTTTTTAGATTTTTTAGGCTTAACTTTTCCTGATAATTTTGATTCATTCCAAAAAAATATTTCATTTTTTTAAAAATAAATAAAAAGATAAAAAACAAAAAAGGACCGAAAATCTGCTTTTCACGAAATCAACTTTTTATTTTATGCATTAAAAGTTTTTTGATTATCGTTTTTTATGGGTTTTTATATTTTTGTAGGAAGAGAGATTTTTGACCAAAAAAAGCTATTAGTTCTTGTTGTTTGTTAATTTCGTTGATGTTTTAATCCTACACCATGGATGGCGTGTTTTTCAAAAAAATGGTTTATACATAGGTGTGACTAGGAGACTTTTATAAAAACCGGCCGAAAACCTAGAATTGAGAAAAAAATGTGCACAATCTGACTTACTCAGCCGATTTTTAAAGAGTTTTTATTTTCAGATTTTTCGCCTTAATTCTCTCAACCGTACGCTTCCGCCAATCGTTCCTACAATAGTATGGGAAAGTCTCCAAAACGCGGTTTAAACACCGCACTTTCTGTTATTGATTCTCCGATACGGTCAGTGGACAGATTTCTCCACCCAGCCTATGGTTAGTGAAATTTCTTAAAAAAATGATAGAAAAAAGACAAAAGACTTTTTTTGAAAAAAAATTTTAATTTTAAATATAAAAAATCGTTTTTAACTTATCGTCTTTTCTTTTTTGGTGGTTTTCCACACTCCTTACATTTTTACGTTCATTTTTGAGGGGTAAAAAAAGGGATATTCTAAATTTTTCAAAGAACTAACTTTAGAAATTTGAGACAGACACACCCATATAATCACAGTTTTACTTAGAATTTGGTCTATATTTTATTTTTCATTTTTTTAAAAGGATGTGAAGTTATGGATGATCACACAGTGTTGATTTCTGTAGCTGTACAGATTTCTATCAAGGGTGACTATCATAAATGAATTTTATTTTGACAGTTTTCTTTGTAGGACATAATAGTTCAGGCTGAAGTAGGATCATTGTAGTTTTTAATGTTTTTTTTGTGGTAGGTTTGAGTATGAAACGGCGTCGTCAATGTGTCGTTCGTAGGCTGTGGTGCAGCAGATTTGTCCATCTAAATTTCAGGATTCCTTCGATGGTGGGACTCGATTTCCTCACTGACCTTGCAGTTTTACGCAGTCACATTTTGAAGCTCTAATGCCTAGCAACGATGAATGTTGGTGTAATTATTCTTGTCGACGCGGTCCAAATCTTTCAGTTAGTTCGTTTTCGATTGTATAAGATCTCAGCTAGTAAATTTAGTTCTGTCATCAAAAAGCCTTTAAAATCGTGTGTTGGGGCTGATAATGATGTATCTACTTTAGGAAAGTAATTTAGAAAATCAAAAGAAGATTGTGTACAAAGACACTCAAACAGTTTCTCTGGCTTAATTTCGATAAAAAATTTTTTTTATGATTTTGGTGTTTTTCTCAACTCTTCTAGTGTTTAAAAACAAAACAAGTCGACCCCTTCAGTTCAAAAATAATTAATTAATGTTCTCTTGGCCGTTAGAAGCATAGTACTGTTAAAAGCGTCTTTTTCGATAATAATGAAAAAATTGTGATAATTTGAAGAATAATATTTATTCTTGAATTTTATTTTACTAGAAATTGTTTAAACGCTTTGGTGTATGAGCATGTGGGATTGTATCAGATATGTAGAGGGCTGATACAGATAACTTAGTTTGGTCCGAAAAACATATTTTTGAACAAAAAAGTAAAATTTTTGTTTCAAGAATTTTTGTTTCTAGAAACAACTTCAGGGGCATTCATCCTCTTATTTATAGTCATTGTAAAAAATGATTTTTCTGAAGATATGGCCCTTTGAACCCACCATGCCCAATATAATGTGATTAGACTGGTATAAAAGTTGTACTTTTGTTTTTCGGACAAATTTAATTTCTACTATTTTTCTCATATAAAAAAATCTATAACTTTTCATATAAAACTAGAATTTGTCTAGTTTGGTTATTTTTATAAAGTTTCATTTCATATTTTTAATGGACTCTTTCTAGATTGTAGCATCAAATGTCGTTGTATGTCATCCGTTGTTCTGAACCCTGTTGTTGCTAACAATATGAACGATATAGTTGAACGTGAGGCGTGCGGGTGGCCAGCTGACAATCCTGTATCATTGAAGTTTTTGACTAAAGTTGGTACATCATTATATGACTTGGCTGGTCCATTTTTATTGGATGATGATCGGTTTAAGTTCGTTTTGCTTCCTGTGAGCTGTGTTGCTGACCCTTATGATTTACGTGTTTTACAGATGCTTGAGGCATCTGTCGTTGATATTATACTACATCTCCCTGTTTTTGATAAGCAGACAGATTTATGGTCTAAAGGTTGGTATTCGGACTTCAACTGGACTGACATTTTGCCCGCTCGTTGTGGATTTGATTTTTACGAAATTGTGAATATGCTGATGTGTAGTATCACCGACTCAAAGACTGGAGGTTTCATTTCTTTTCATCATAGTTTTGTAAGTTTTAATTATTGTTTATATGACGGAAGATTTTTTAAAATTTTCATAGCTATATTAGTTGAAAGATTATTATTATTAAGTCGTATTTCTTGTTAATTCAATAATTTTTCTTTTTAGGATTGGTATCGGACCATGGCCACCATTGGAAACTTCATGCAGATTGCCAATTGTAAACTTCCAGCTCCAGAAGTGTCTGTCTTCTTTTCAACGCACGGTGCTCCGGTTTATCGCAGGTTTTACTTCTCATATTCGAATAACACTTTCATCTCTTAATGAGAACATAGCATTTTTTGCTTATTTCAGTATTTGCAAAAAAACATGTTAAAAAAATAAAAAAATAAAAACATAAAACAATTGTTTTTTGTTTTGGGTATCTTTTTCTAAAAGACATAGTTTTTTTATTTTTAAATACTCATCCCACAAAAAGATTTGGTCTATCAGATAAACTAGTAAAAAAATCTCTAAACCTATTTTTAGGGTATATATAACCGCTGCACTTTCGTTGAGAAATTTCTTCATTCGATCTATTACTCCTGGCGACTCCCTCAAGTATCCCTCGACATCCGAAATAATTCGACAAATCACAATTTTAGTTGGTTCTTTCCAACGGTCAATCAACACAGTTGTGACTCACCCTGACCTTAGTTTTGAGAGTGTACACCAACTGTATTGTCAGCCTTAGTATGATAAAAAAATCGGTTTTTCAATCGAATCTTCTTATTAGTACATTTCATACCAAAGCTTAACAAACAAACCCCCTCACATTTATCATTATCTGAATGAATTTTTATTTTCAATCGTAAGATAGTGTGACTGATTAATTTCACATCATCAATGTATTATTCAATAATTGACTTTAACCGAGTACAACTTTTATCTGTGTACAAATGACACTTTTTTTAAAAAAATTCAAAGCCTATCGTACAGAAAACAATAAAACACACTTATTTCTATAAACCCTCATGGCCATAGTTCTAGTTATCTTTGTCCAAAAAAAGTACCACTCGATCGCACAATACAGTCTTCCACATTTTTGACAATATCAATAATTTCAGCTTTTTTATACATAAAAAATGTCCGAGATATCGACCATGGTTGTCGATCGTTTAGTTGGAAAAAGTGAACCTGTTGATCAACTTTATATGTCCATTGCTAACGATTGGAAGGCCCTACATTGTAGTAAGTCCTATATATTTTTGAGCGTTGAGTGTTTTCTAAAAGATGCTTTCTATGAAAAAACCCACTTTTCTGCCAGAGAATGGTTAGAATCTATGGTACTAACTTTTTCAACATAGATTTAGTTTTATCTCTTTTTTTTGAAGGAATTTCTCAAAAAAACAAATAAAATAACTCTTAATTTTTAAGAGTGTTTTTCAACATTTTACTTATAGATAATTTTTCAGACAACGTCACCACACCCGCCATCATGTCAGCTACTCAAGTCGATGTATCAACTCAAACTCGGACACTATGTCTCTCAGATATAAGGACAGTCGTACAACCTCCTCGACTTCAATGGTATGAGCCAAATCGGCCGGAGTCACACAAACCTGCTTTATTAGGATTTTGGTTTTAATTTCCTTTAGATTTGGTTTTTTACAAAAGAATTTATTCCTTTTTCAAAAAAAATTTTTTAAAAAAACTAAAAAAATCTCTGCAATTTGTTCTATCCTTCAGATAGTACACCTTTCTACGAGTCTATCATCCAGTTTCTCGCAAAAAACTATGTGATTTACAAAATAGTGTATTTGTAATTATAGGATTTTTATTTTTCAGCCATAATAAACAGTCCACATTCGCAGTCAACCGAACTCCGCTACACAAACCTCCTCATTTTGCTGTTGCGACCACTCCAGCTCTACAAAATCATTCACAGGCCATTTAAGACGACCTTTTTCAGCCGTTAAATGTCCTTATAAGGCATTTGGAGATGGCGAGCCGTTTTCAAAAGTTCAAAAGTAACCATGTAACCCCCACCGTATTTAATGTATTCATAACCCACATATCTACAAACAAAAAAAATTTCACTTTTTATTTTTATGTTTCCTTGATTTAGATTTATTAATTTGCAGTACGAACTTAGTTTTACTACATAAAATATGTTGCCAACCGGTAGTGACACTCGAAAAGCTTTTCTACGTCAATTACAACGTGGTGCGGGATCAATTTTATTCAATGAACCTTTGGGGAATATATCCCGCGTTGATACCACCCCCGTTAATACTCCTCGTTCGTCTCGCAGTCTGCGTCATGGGCAGCCTACACCATTGAGACCCGGTTCCAGTGCTGGTACCGGTCTAATCGGTGGTGTACAAAATGGTAGTTTTTCCAATTTGTCGCATTTACGTGCGCAAAACCGGACTCATAATGCACAAAAGATGAAGGATATTAAAGTTGAAGCTCTTAAGAGCAAATTTTATGCTGCCAACGACATGAGACTTCGATTACGACAAACCCAATCTGCTATACTTGCATTTGTTAGTGATATTTATTAATTTTTATTTTTGAAAAAACTTTTAATGAGTCATTTAAAGTGGGCATTATCAATTTTCTGGTTCATATATTTTTAACTTTTCTTAAAAAAATTTTTCTAAAAAAATTTTAAAGGCCCAAGAAAACCCGACGATTGCAAAAATGTTTGATTTTGATTCTCGAAAAACCGTCCTACCGTTATGTCAGCAGGATTTTCCGACTAAGAAACCTGCTGTGTTTCCTGATTCTGTTTTACCATCAACGACCGAAGAGCTAGTACGTTACTTTATGTTTTAGTTTAAAGTAGTTACTTTGTTTAAGAAGAAAAAAAGATTTTTTCATAAAAACCTTTATAAACAAACAACTTTTTTTAAAAAAGTCTTCTGAAAAGATTCCTATGTCCTATTTTTCTAAAATCAGAAAAGATCTGATAGGATTACAAAAAATTAATTCACACTACAAATTTTTACATGTGTTTTAGTTTCACAAGAAATTTCACGCGAAAAAAAAATTTCATTTTCAGTCTATCTATCTATATTTTTCTAGTCTCTTATAAACAATGTTACTTTTGATGATTGCCTCGCTGACAACTTGTCTGCTATGTGTGTCATTCTTTGTCAATTGGATAAGGCTTATTCTCGATATTGCAACATGGGGAGCGCAATGGTCCGATCACCTTTTTGGCACTTCATGGGGATTTACAGTGTGACAATGTTTGACAATTTGGTTATGGCTCCAGTGGATCCGCCCAACAACTTTATCGAAGGATCAGTAGGTTTGTGGATATTTTTCAATTTGTAGCTTCTTCTATATTTTTGTTGTAGTTTTATATTTCATTTTCAGGAAAAATGGATATCCCCAACAGATTTCTGCTAAGAGAGCGTGTTCTGCTTGGTGTACTTGGGTCTTTTTCGAGACAATCTTATCAGACGCATGTGACTTTACCTGCAGATCTTCGTTCTCTGCACAAGTCTCATTTTGGCACAAATTTGAATTCTGGTGTTATTTTCGACTTCGATACAGATATGGAGATTGATTTGCTTTCTACTCGTCTTCAGCAGGTGTTTTTCGATACAGGTTGCAATTCTTTGACGTTTATCCAATATGTTTTCGTTCTAGTATTCTCAAAGGTTTTACAAAGAAAACTTTCTTTAATAAAAATCATTAGTATAGACCGTTATAGAATTATTTTTGTTGTTAATATAATTTTCAAACTTTAACCAGATTGGCCTGTATGTGAAATGACATGTTTGACACTTTTCAATAAAATAATATTTTTCCTATTATTCCACAGCCATCAAAATTGACGGTTTTTGATTTTTTATTAAAATTTAAAACAATTTTATTAGTTCTAAAATTGTACATTTAAAATAAAGAGAGCATAATAGGCATTAAGTTGATTGTTAATGTTTTCTATTTGTTTTTGGGAATTTGGCCTAGAAAATTGTTTAATTTATTTAATTACTCCTTAACACAAAAAAATTTTCCGTAAATTTTTATACTAAAAGATTTTTATTTCTTAATTTATATCAAACGGCTTGTTCTTAAAAGTTATACAATATAACTTCGTGGTTAAATTTTTCTATTTGTTATTTCAAAAGAGAAGAAACTTCTCATTATTGCTTTTCGATTAGAATTAGGTCGTCTAACACAATATAAAACAGTATTTTTAAATTCTAGTTACACTGCGCACTTGTTGAGTCTAAAGCTGATGTTACCGTCAATTCGAAAAAGATTGAATCTGTGTTGAATTATAACCGACTTCTGGGATCATTCGCTTCCCTCCTGAAAATGCGTGACGAAAAAATTTCCGAGGTTGCTTCATGCATTTATGATCAGTGGCTTGGAAAATCTGTAAAAGATAGACGCGGTGTTTCAAGCAAAAAAGGGGGATCAAAATTCTCTGGAGTACATCAACAAGCTGTTAATAGCTGTCTAATTCCTTCAGCACAAAATGTTAGTATGGTCGATTTCAAAAAATTTTTTTAAAATATCGATTTTTCCAAACAATTTTTCTACCCACAATTTGTTTGTCTTAGTGGTCCTTAAATTTTAATAAATATGTATAATTAATGAGTTCATCAAATGATTGGTTTTTTTATTTTTGACTTTTTTTTAAAAAAATAAAACTTTTCAGTTTTACTTTTATCGACCTTATAAGTGTAAGGAGTGAATTTTAGCTTTTTTGTCGGAAAAATTTTTATAACAATCCAATTAAGGTAATTAGCGATAAAGGGTGTTATCAGTGTTTTGCGTGCAACGAGATTACATTTGATTAACGCAAAATAATGTAATCTGAAACCACCCTTTCACGAAAATTTTTGTAAAAACCAGAGTCACGTTAAACATTTTTAATTTTTCTGAAATTACTAAAAACATTTTTTAGAAATTATCTGAGTGTGGTGCCACTGTTGGTGATATTTCATTGAAATTAACTCTTACATCACTTCATGCCCCTTTTGAATATTTGCAGCCGGAGAATAATGCTATGAATCAGACGACCAACTCCTCCTTTACCACTGCAGATGATACTTTAAATGGAACCGTTGATGATCCTATGAATGCATCGATGGTAGATCGGCTTGAAAATTTATTGGATTTTCACACCGACATCAGTTTTGCAAGTGGTGATCCTGATGGTCACCGTATGACAGACAGCCAGCTATCCAATGCAGCACTTGCCTGTGCGTCATACAGAAGTAAATTTGGTGATCGTAATGTAAGGATTACAATTAACAGTGTTTCAACGTTTTTTTGTCTGATGGTACAATTTTATCAATTTTCTACATACTAAAAATCAATTTTCCAAAAAAATGTCAGAATCAACTTTTCTCCCTATCTAATTTAATATTTATCATAAAAAATTAATTTTTGGCTACAAAAGGGTTTCATTCATATTTGATTTTTTGAACGTTACTTTTTATTTACATCCTATTTCTAAAAACAATTTTTAGTTTAATATTCACGATGTTATTTGCCATGTTATGGAACAAAAAGACTATCAAGGCGTACCACTTGGTCCTGTCGATGATTCTGGTAACAGTGGTGTTTTTGTTACACCTGATCAATCCGACCTAACTTGTGCCTCAGATGTCCTTATGCGAGGATCTCCTCCAATATTAACAAAACTATCTGGTGATAGCGATACACCAAAATCTCCTCCATCAAATTCTGGTGTTGTCAGTTCGAAGGTTGCACCACAGCATGCGTTTCCACTTCATTGCTTACGAAATAACGATGTAAATCTTGGTTCCGGCGCTGATTCATCTTTGGAGACCCACGGTCCGGAAATGAATAGTACCGAAATTCCACCAGCAATTCCAGGTGCCTGTTCAAACAATTTGTCCAATGATTCAGTTTTTTCTTCAGGTAAACTCTTTTTTGTATAAAAACGATAGACGGAAAAACAAAAAAAAATTTTTCACGCTACCTTTGCTCGGTTTTTTCAAAAAAAAATAGAAAAAACTCTTCATGTATAAATTGTATATGTGAGGAAAACATCCTGTTTTGTCCACTGATTCTCGTTTTTTTAACTTACAAGCTAGATTTGTTTATAAAAAAATTTTTTTACTTTAATCGGTTTGGGGTTTTTCAAAAAAAATGTTTACATGGTAAAAATTTTAAACTTATAAAAATGATTTTTCTTAAATGCATTTCGTTTTTCATAAAAAATTTATTTTTTAATTTTATTTTTTACATTATATTAATGTACTTTTTTATATAAAGGATATTATTATTTACATTATAAAAATTGTTTCTTTTTTTAAAAAAATATATTATGGTTTCTTTGCAACAAATAATTTCATATACTCTCTATACAATATTTTACTTTAACATCTTTTCCAGATCAACCCCTGGAGAATGTATTCGATTTTGGGTCGGTCAAAGCCTCTGTCTCCTCCGGCTCTATTGTAGACAATCCCTTTAAGAAACCGCGCACTGTGGAGGACCCCACATCGTCTGCGATTTATGGAACTAGACTTATACCAACGTGTCACGATGGTCCTTTCGACGAATCCGACACCGAGTCACTGTATATCTCAACCAGTCAGTCCCCCCAACCCGGCTCAACGAAATCTGATGCAACACCTGGTCGGTCCTCAAAAAAGACCAAAAAGCGACGATCAGTCCGTCCAGTCAAGAAGCGATAAAATCATCGGATATCGTCTCTGCATTTCTGCCTCAACTTATCCAGTGATCAGCCTCTTACATGTCTCCAAAAACAATAAACAATCATGAAATTTATAAAAATGTTTGTCACGTGTCGTTTATTCAGTATTACTATGTTTCGGGAAAAATTAGAAAAAAACGACTTTCAATAAAACGTTAGGCTCCTTTAAGTCCAACATCATGGCAGTTTTTAGTGGTCAAAAAAAGTTTATCAAAAAAACTTTTACCTTTTTATCAAAAGGCATCCTAAATCCGTTAATCAGTGTAGTTAGTGGAACTTCATCGATTTCCAATGATATTCTAATAGCAAAACACCCCCTGATATTTAAAGTTCCCACATTCCCCGAACCCTTGACTAGGTTTGATGTGTGGTGGTTTTTGAGTTTTTTAAAGCTGGCCCCCTAGGGAGATGTAAACTTACATAAAGTTGAAGTTTTGGTTGTAGATAGTTTTTGTAATGCATCAATGTTGTTGTTTTTGGCTTTTCTTGTTTTGTATTATTTTTGTGATTTTTGTATTTTGAGTTGCTTACGGGGGTTAAACTCTTTCCACTTTCGATCAACTGATCAGTTTTTTTGCTGCATTTCTCTCTTTCCAGATTACTTACAGCATTCTTTTTTTTGTATTTTTGATTTTTTTGATTTTTTTTGGATTTTATGAAGGTTTTTTGCCTAGTTGTAGTATTTTTTTCTTTTTTAGTTTTATTTTGCGTCTATTTCTGCAGATTTCCCAACCAACTGTTTTTAGCCATTCATGTAGCTTTGAGTCATTTTTTTCATTATTAATATCTTTTTCTTCAAGATACATTATTATTTTAGTATCATTATTTTTTCCATCGTACCATTTTTCTACACGGTTTTTGAAGTCATTTTCTTCTTCTATATTATTTTTCTCCCATTTTTTGTTGAAATTTATCATTTTTCCATCATTTTGGTAAATATCTGTGGCTTCTCCACATCCTTCACATAGCGCTAGTGTATGTTCTTGGTGCTGACACCTGTTTTTGTAGTAGTTTTTGATATTTTTTGAAAAATATTTTGTCCCCACTGTAGATCTGATTTTAGGCGGCAAATGATTGAATTCATTTGACCAAGACATAGGCATAGTTGTTAGGGATTTTTTATTTTCGATGGTCCCATGGCGTGACGGTTTAAAAAATGGTATGGCTTCATTTGTGCGTGTTTTGCCATAGTTTGGTTGATAAAAACATGATATAACTTTTTCAAATTCCCATCGTGGATATGCTGTTATCAAAATTGTGTTCATTCTTGACATGTAGGACATCCGATGTAGATTCTGTAGACTAATACAGAAGGCCCTGTACAATATTATAAATTGTGGCAGGCTTTGGTATCTTTCCAGTTTTGATTTTTCCAATTTTGTCGTAAACTTTTTTTGTAGTAATTTGTTCACTTGAAATTGCCATTTTCTGTAGATGCTGTTTTTGAAAATATTGATGTAGGAGATACCATGTGATAATTTACCATTCATAAATGACTTCGTCATTAAAGATGTCGATTTAGGTCCTGTGTATTTTAGCATACCAGTTATAAAACCGTTGTATCTACGCATTGCTGTAGTTATATGTGCTTCATGCGGCGTAAATTTCAGTTCGTCGTTCATAACTATACCTAACATATTCATCGTTTGTTTTTTGACGAGTAGATTACCATCCATTTTTACTGTTGGTTTGAAGTTTTCAGTTCCTTTTGACAGTTTTAGAACTGTAAAAAACGATTTACTATAGTTAACATTTATATTTAACTCTCCGCACATGTTTGCAAACGCTTGGGCTGACTTGTTTGCTTCTATTTCGACTTCGACCATATCATCACCAATTGTGACTATTTGGTTGTCGTCAGCGTAGGTAAAGTTGCGTGACCCTGCGGTTAAATCGTGTGATTGCGTCATTAAAAGGATGAATAATATACAGGATAGACATGAACCTTGACCATAACCTCTGTCGGCAGCATCAAATGGTGTTGATTTTTGACCATTTATCTCCACCTGTACAGTTGGTTGAATTAAAAAGCTGCGAATTGACATCAGTGCATCTTTGTTGAAAAAATTTTGCATTTTTTCTATGATAATAGGCATATCTGTCGATCCATAAGCGTTCGAAAGATCCGTCAGCGTTATTATACCATATTTTTGATGACCATCGAATGCTTCTTGTCGAACAGAATTTATCATTTGACCAACATTATGGCCTGCTCTAAATCCAATCATGTCTTTGTGTAGGAGATCATTTGTTTCAGCATGGTGGGAGATTTGACAGGACATTACCTTCTCGACTACATTTGTTACACTAGAGCAAATTGAAAGTGGGCGATAGTTTATCACATCATTTTTATCGCCTTTTTTATGAAGTGGGATGCATCTTATTTGGCGAAATTCCTTCATATATTTTCCATTTTTTAGCAATTCTGTGACTAGTTTTGCTAGCATGGCCCAGTGTAGAGGGTTCATTAAAAGGAGTAGGTTTAAAGATATACCGTCATGACCAGTACTAAATTTTGAATTTTTGTTATTTTTATATATCATTTCTAGTGACGTTTTTGGGTTAGATCCATTTGGCCTGATGGGTAGATCAAATGAGAATTTTTCCTCATTATCGTTGTCTTCTTTTATATTTGACAATTCGTAATTTTTTGGAGTGTACTTATAACTTAGTTGTAGAAAGTGTTTTGCCATGTCATCTGGAGCTATTGTTTTTGGGATGGAACGGTCGATATTGTGATAAATTGCGATAATGTTCCAGTCCATTTTCTGTTCAATTGCCATATTGTCTAGTTTTTTCGTCCAGTGGTTTCGAATGCTTTTTTGAACTTCTTTTTTGTGCATTTTTTTGATTGAACAGTAGGATTTTTCTTTATTGATATCTTTATTATGGTATCCCTGTGATTTTAATTCATTGAATTTTGTAAAAAGTTCTGATTCAATTGCAATTCTATTTGGTGTTTTTCGTATAGCTGATTTCCCTGTTTTCATTTTAACAGTTTTCAATGGGCATACGTTGTCAGCTAATTCTTTCAGCAGATTATATGATTTTTGTACTGTAGATGGATTCCATATGTTTTGATTTAACATTTTTGTAATAATTGAGTCCTGTGCTTTTTGTGCAATTTGTAGGTTATTGTAGTTTACAGTTGTTTTCATATTTTCTGGTAGAAGTTTATTCTGATTTTTGTAGAGTTTTTTTAGACAGTTTATTTCAAACGACGGTTTATTGTGGTGGAGTTTTTTACGGAATGTAATATTTTTATCAATTTTTTGTAGATGTTTCCAGGGTATACAAAATTTCCCTATTTGGTGATCTGATAAACCTAGGTGCTGTCTTTTATCAATAACCTCAAAACCAAATAATTGTGTATCATTAGTATGCAGAAGGACATCCAGGTAGCTGCCTTTTCCAGATTTGCAGATAAATGATGGTTTTTCAAGCCATTCATTCGTTAAAGTTGTTTTTGAAAATTCTTTGTTCGCTAGTTTTTCGTAGATTCTTGATTTTCCGACATCAGTTCCATTTAAATGCCAATTTAAGTCTCCCACAAAAATCGATCTTTTTTCACTATCGAGATAACCAAAAAAATCCATGTAGGATTTACAATATTCAGTGTAGTTGTTAAAGTTGTGTTGCAGAACCATATGGTTCGTTTCACTATTTGTTGGAGATCTATATGATGTATAGATTGAAATATTTTCAGATTTTTTTGGACCGAATTGCAGTTGAAGCTTCAGAATTAAAGATGAATGGTTTGATATTTTGCAGTTGTTTAGGATTTGTTGATGAATCAGAAACGCACTAGAAACTTTTCCAGTATTTGTATTGAAAAATATCTTATAACCACACGGTATCCTTTGAGGATTCGTCGTCGGATTATATAACATCTCTGATATACAAAAAACGTAAATATTTGGCAGCTGAAGAGCCAAATCTATAAACATATTATTGTTATCGCTTAACATGTCAATACACCGTAGATTTACAATTGCAATTTCTTGCATTGTGATGGGCTTTTTTACTTCAATTTTTTTAGATTCTGGTATCACTAGCGGAAATTTGTTATCTTCAAATTTTGTTTTTTTCTCAATTTTAACATTGTTCAGCCAGAATATTTCTTTGTCTAGTGGCCCTGTTTTCTCCCAAACATCAGCAGTTGTTTGTCCACGACAATTTTCAATCATGCTATCATCAAAAAACGTAATATTTTTGAGGTCGATTTTTGGCGTTGAAGTGTGTTGGTAGATGAGGTGTTTTTCTATTGACGGTGTTTTTATGGTGGTGGTTGCGTTTGTAGAATTTAACAGGTGGTTGTTTTTTGTTAAAATTTCCTTTTTATTTTTAAATTGGTTAGCCGGCGTTTTAAGGTAGTTTACTCTCATATTTATTTCATCGTAAATCTTCGAATATTGATCAACTTCATCATTACTAATATCATATATATGTTCTGTACCACTTATTTCTGCTAGTGGATCAACTTGCTCAACTCGTATTTTAACTTTTCCGGTAGTAATAATTTTTGCAAGTGTAGATAGAATATTTTCATAAATTCTGATTGCAAATGATTGAGGCAGCAAACTTGATTCATGGGTTTTTATTACAGGTGTTACATATTTACAGGAAATGTTGCTTGAAAATTGTAGTAATTGGCGGAGTTGGGATTGATTGAAGGTTTTTAACTTCATACTAATTGCACTTTTGATCTTCTTAAATTTTTTTAAAGTTTTCCGGAGTGTTTGACGATATGATATTTGCAGTTGTTTTGTAGAGTTTACGTGTGGTTTATTTATAAGTTGATTTGTAGATGTTAAAGTTGATTTTTTTCTTGATGAAAGTTTTTTAATTTTTGGGTTTTTCAAAAATTTTGGCCGGCTACCCACATTTCATTTCTTATTTTCCGATAATTCTTCCAGTTTTTTATTAATGTCAATTGCATCTTGCATTGTGATATTTCGGACTTTCTGGCTTGCTGCGATTTGTAGAGCAGCTTTAAGTTTTACGCTATCCACTTCTTGCGATTTTATTTTTTTATGTATGGTGGATTTCATACTGTCATTTCCTTCATTTTTTGAAGAATCATTTGACGTGACGTGGGATGAAGTTCTTTTTTTGGTTAATGGTCTTGGTAGACCTTCAACGAATTCAGTATTTGTACTGGGTGTAGTAAATTCTTTTGCATCTTCGAAAACTTCATCTGTAATATCATCCAATGTATCATTTTTGTCGGTCTCATCATTTTCTGGAAATAACACTTCACTATGAATTTGTACCTGATCTCGATTTTTTCTTGTAGATCGAGTATTTCTTAGTGTTTTTTGGTTTGACAGTGTTTTTTTCCCAGATTGTCGATTATCAGCAGAATTTGGAGTATGACTAGATTTTGGTGTAGTATTCATCGAATTATTTGCCGTAGATATTATAGTTGATGACATATCTGGTGAACCTACATAAACTGGTATTTGTTGTAGTTTTGTATTCAAAGTGACCGGTTTATTTTTTGTTGAGAATTTTGATTTTTTTGCCGAAAGGGGTAAAGTTGGTTTTTTGAAATTATTTGAAGTTTTGTCGTTTGCGGGGACGAATAATGGTGCTGTAGCTGATAAAAATGTCGAGATAGATGAGTTTTGGTTGATAAGACCAGTCGGGTTTATAGTTGTATTTGCTTGAAATCCAATTGTTTTGGACATAAAGTTAATTATATCTTCGTCAGTGGTTTTGTCTGACTCATTTACTTGAAGTTGGTCAATTTGACAATTCATTAGTGACTCATTTACTGTGTCATCAAGATTTTTTTGTGGGAAAGTGCCGTTTGCTGCAGAAACAGGTGCATTTTGGGCGGAATTTTTTTGCGCGTTTTTTTGTGGTGTTTCTTCAGTACGACGTGAGTATGGGTCAGCTGCTCTTCGAATTGTATTTTCGCGCATTTCTTTAATTTGACAATTAGCGTCAATTTCAGCGTCATTTATTTCTTTTTTTAGTAGATGACCTCTATGTTTCACGAAATTTCGCATAGCTGGTTCGATTTCTTGGATATCATATCCATACAGCTTTTTATTCAATCCTGAATCATATTCACTGTCTGTTTCGCGCCAATGTTGTGACCATGAATTAAAACTTTCTCTGCTGCCTGAATAATTTTCAGTGATTAGAAGACTTTTGTGCTTGAAATCTGGCACTGGTAGTTTGGCTAATGCGCCTCGATTTTGGACCAAATTTCCATGTCGCCATCGGTTCAGAGCCCGCTCATTTAGATCAGCATTATACTTATAGACGTAGTCGAACATTGCAGTCAGATTAACTTTCTGATTCATTTCAATTATGTACTCAGTTTTTAAAAGTTGGATGTTGTATTTTCGTCTAATACTCATTGAAAAGTGAATTAATTCATTTTCTTTGAAGGCGTATAGTGGATCATATGGGTGGAGAAATTCCCTGAATTTTCTCATACAGAAGATGTAGGCGCGTAGATTTTTGCAGTAGATGTGGAATGCGATATTTTCTTCATCATCGCCATAAGCTAGTTCATCCTGGATCATTGCAACTCTGATTTCATGGTAGAAGGTGTCTCTTTTTCTTCCAACTGGAATCTCCAAAAATATGGTGAGGGGATCGACCCTAGCTGCACCAACGCTAACCTGGGAGACCATATCCTCGACTTTTTGGTATTCTGCAGTGTCAGGCCACAATTTCCAAATTGTTTCAGTTCCTTTAAATGCCTTTGTCAGAATATCTTTCGACGGACATCTACCAGTGACGAGATTGAGACCAGTTAACATTGGAAAATTATTTGCCCCTGGCCCTTTTCGATTCTTAGCAGCAATAATGGATGTTTTTTTTGGTCTTGATTTTCCATCATAACCTTGTACAACAGCTGATAAAAATTGGGTTTGGGGTTCGATATCCTTTTCCTCGATATCTTCGGCATCGCGCACGTTTGAATTTTGTGAATTCTCCATTATACCACTTGTACTAATTGCAGTTTTCCGGATATAAATTGAAGTTTCAGTAATTCTTTTCAGTTTTCAGGATTATTGGTGTAGAAAAATCCAGTGATTTTTTTTGAAGATTTGATGTAATATTCTGGTTTCTCTAAATAATTCTGTTCTCTTGCAATACGTGTTTGTTTTATAAATAAAAGATATTTAATTTTTTAGCTCCGAGCTCGACGCGCGCGAAAAACCGTATCTAAAAACCGTTTTTCTAAAAACCGTATATGATTCATATTACGGCAAAAATCAAAATTCATGCTGGAATTTTTTTTCTAGTATTGTTTGAAAAATAATTTTTTTCAATATTTTTATTGAGAAGAATTGAAACTTGCTTTTGGAATTTTTTTTGCTCATTTTTTTAAACAAACCTCTTTCAATAATGTAATTGGACTATTTTCCAGAAAAAATTACTACTTAATACTTTCTAAGATTAATTATGATTTTTACATTTTTCAAATTAAATAATTTACCAAATCGTGAAGAATTATCATTTCGAATAGTCTTGGCATTACCAAAAGCCTCCATAGCTGGATTGGCGGCAACAATCTGGTCTTCAAGAGTTCCACCTCCAGTTAATTTACAATCACCGGCATTACCACCACCGTCTCCTTTATCCATAGCAGCAACAGTAGCAAAATATTGAATGACTCTTTTGGTATTCACAGTTTTACCAGCTCCGGATTCACCAGTAATCAACATAGACTTTTGGAAAGTTAAATAAAAATGTAAATTTTCTGAGCTTAATTTTTTGATATTAGGCGAGTGATTAATTTTTTNAAAAAACTCAGTGGAAAATTCTCTACAAAATGGGGCTATCAAAAAAGTTTTCTGAGAAATCTCAATTATCGTCGCCCACATCCTTAAGTACTCGCTTCCTAAGTGGTACAACCCTAACTGATGAAAAACTTCCTAACTGGTAAAATGTTTGTGAGGTGGTCAATGTGTCTCAAAATGTTACAACTTTTGATGTTTTTTTTGTTCTACTTCACATATTTTTGAATCCACAATAGGCAGAATTCGAGAGATATTGAAAAATTATTTTTTTTTAATTTTATTTTCGATTTCTTTGATTTATCACATGTATAGTTTTTGAAACATCAAATACAATACACTCAGAGGGCACCGACGTTTTTGGCAAAAGATTCGTCATCTATTCCTTTAATTTTGAAGGGGCTTATCTCTGAAAGCCAATCAGAGACGCGTAATTCCCCCACGCTAGAAGCGGGCACTTCTGAACGGCAGGACAGTACAAGTTAAAACGTTTTTGAGCTTTACATTTAAAATTCCAGCAGATTCTAGTAGATTCAAAATCAAAGCAAACTTCAGTTACGTTTTAACAGAATATGATGAAAATGGCTGTATTGATCGAAATATTGTAGTTAATGCACTAGTTAACGCACTTTCAGAGTTTGTTAAGTTGACCACAAGAAAAAAAAAATTGGATCAAGTAGAAAATAAATTCAATTTCCTCGTGGCGCTAAAGATAATTTTAAGATTTTATGGTTATTTTAACAACTTAGAAAATCGATTTGTAGCCGATTTTGGATTTTCCGGAAACATTTTTCACCCCAAAATAAAAATCCAAATATTTCGTATTTTGCGATTATCCCTGAGTATAACTTCTACTTTTCGATTTAAATTGGAATTTGACTAAAAAATAAACATTTTGAATCTGCAATGTCGCTCTCTTAAAAAAGTCGGTAGTTGTACGAGTTAAAGAGAAACTGTTCATTTTAAGGTTAGCTACTAACTTTAATTTTTTCTGCCGCTAGGTGTCCCACGCACTGTAAACGCAAACACGTAAGCATTCGAAAAAATCTGTGAATTAAAAAGAACATCAGACCATTCCTATTATATCTATAGTTTGAAATAATTTTTCTTCATCATTGAGAACTCGATTAGTTTCGTCATGATCAATTTCGTCAAATCCTTCATTTCTATTATCATTATCATCATTCTTGGCTTTTTCTTTTGTGACATCTTTTGGGATCAAAGCATACGCACTCATTGGGTTACCTCGCATACCCTTCACAAGTTTTTCATATTTTAATTCCTCGGCATCGAATGGTCGAAATATCGCCGTCTGAATAAAATAAAAAAATTTTGGACTTAAATTCAAGATTTTCGTGAAAAATGATGTAAATCAAGCAGTTTTCAATAAAAAATAGATGTTAGCTATTTTTCGTTCAAAACCATGTTCTGAGGATGCTGAAAATAACTGGAAAGAACCATAATAAGAGTTGTAAAGGATCAACCAATCGAATGCTCAGAATCCGCATTTTTTAAATATTCAGGATCTGTCCTCTGAGGGTCTGTAATCTATATCGATTACCTATTTTTTGCGCGTTTTCTCTAGCTCGAAATGCCAAAATTTTTACTGGATAAATTTTCCTGAATACAAGTAAACCGTCAAAGTAATGTTTCATGATTTTAGAATTTTCATAATGATGATTTTTCTGTAAATTTTGAGTTCGAATTTCAGTTTTGAGTGCGTAAAATTTTTTCCGAATTTTTATTCAAGTTTTTTTTAAATTATTTGTAACGAGTAAAAGTATTGGGAATGGACAGTTTAACTTTTCCCGTACTTGTAGGTTGTCACAATTTTTACATGCTCTGTAATAAATCATATGAGATTTTTTTGTGATTTTTGGTTGATAAATTTTGGAAATATTTCGAATACACTATTCAAAAACATTCAGGATACTCAATTTTAAAAATAAAGACCTTTTAAGGAGAAACCCGTCATTGGAAATAGCGTTTTAATGGTTTTTGAGGGCAAATATCTGGAAAACTTTACACTGTGACACCTAATTGTCTAATTTGTTAACCTAGTAGATTAATTGAACAAAAATCTCACATCCTAAATCATAATTGAGGATCACTGATTGCTCGACCAACCAGGAACGAGTTTCAAAGTAGAGTCATATTTTGTAGCAAAAAGCCAATTCCTCTGTAAGTTTTGGGGGTCGAAAAATTATTTTTAGATTTTATGAACCACAAGACCAAAACATGATCGTTGTAGATTAATTGCAACTATAAATATGATGACTTGTCAGGGCTTTATCAGATGTACCGTGAGAGTCCTTCATTGAGTCGGTTATAATTTGAGTGGCGCGAGTTGTCAGTGTAATTTAATAAAACTGTGTTCAACACAGTTTGTTGAAGTCAAATTTAATTGTTTCGTCAATTAGCCTGTGATCCAGGAAAAGGTTGTCAAATTTAGTTGAATGAAAACATTAAGAATAAATTTTATTTTATTCCAATGTTATAATTTTTTTAAGGGGGGTTTGCAATTCTGCAGAGCTAGTTTACGAAAATTTGAAGCTTTAGCAATAATTTCAAAAATGTCAATTTGTAGATCTAGCGTTTATCTTGTGAAATCAAAGGTCAAACTCAGATTTTTATGACTACACCAATAGTCACATAGTCGTAACAGGAGGTCACTTCGCAAAATTTCAAAATATATCTACAGACCATATCTTTTTCGGAACGGAACTCCATCTCAAAAACGCTTACTATCTCTATAGCGCGTGTTCGAATCCCACTAATGTTGTCTTAGTGATAATTGAAATATATAGCAAGGGTCGTGATAATGGAACCGCTGAATTTTATCGGTGTGTTAATCACTCAAGCAATCACTAAGAACAATCACTTAGACAACATCAATGGATTCGAACACGCGCTGTAGAGATAGTAAGCCGTTTTTGAGATGAAGTTCCGTTCCGAAAAGGATATATGGAAATTTGTTGAAAAATTGACATAGTACGTGGGATAAGCAAACTTTAGTTCTTAATTACTTGTAGGAGAGCGGATTTTCATTTCCATGACTTAATTTTTCTTACTCTTCTAACTCTTCATTGAAATCAAAACCATGCGGTTGACTGAACAATTCTGACGCCAAATAACCGACGATTTTTCACAATTTCAGACTTCAAAATCTATCTCCTCCGCGGATATATTTGCCAATAGCTCATTATTAAGATCTCAGAACAGTATGTACGAGATTATCACAAGTTTTTTGCAATTGACAGCGCTAAAACTCGAAATATTGATTTTTTTGGTCATTTCGAAAAAATATCCGAAAAAAAATGCTTCGATTTTTCAAAAGTATGCTCAAAAGAAAGCCAGTGAAACACTGTATGTTGAGAAAGTTGGCTTACGTCAAGTCGATATTTGAAGTTTAAAGTGGTCAAATGAGCAAACGTTATTTTTTAACTTCATCTTTTAAAAAATATTTGAAAAAAATCGAAAAAATGCGAAAATTTCGAATAAAAATTTTTGATGATTGGATTCTTAGTACGCTTAATTATCACCATGTATCAATTTGGTGCATTTTTATGCCTCTAAAGCCTTTTTTAATCAGACAGATATACCCCCTTAAGGGAGAACTGGTCGCTGGTTTTATGAGGCCTTAGAGGCAATATAAATGCTCCAAAATGATCCGGGGTGATAACCAAGTGAACAACCGACCAAATCATCAAACCATTTTTCGAAATTTTCTCTTTTTTTTCTATTTTTTCTTAGTTTTTTTTTCAAAATTAAGTTCAAAAATAATGTTTGCTTTAATTTAACGACTAAAAATTCACAATATCACCTTGACGTTAGCCAACTTTTTGATCAGTGTTGTAGAAGCTTTCTTTTGAGCTTACTTACAAAAAAAACAAAGCACTATTTTTTTCGAAAATTTTCTCGTGGGTCCTTAAAAAATCATATTTCGAATTTAGGGTCGAAATCGCAAAGAGTGCTCATGTTTATTGCTCGTATTTGTATAAGCCAGCTTAGTAAAAAAAATGAATGAATTTTATAATTTTTCCTAGGAGGAGATAGTTTTTCCGACAAATAATTGCCAAAAAACGGTTGTTTTTCTCACNTTCTTGAAAAACTTGAGCGAAATTAGAAAAAAACTGGTCGAGTTTATTTTTTGTCTACCACTTTTACAAGTTATGTCAGAAATTCAGCTAATTGCAACATAAAACCTAGGAGGAGATAGTTTTACCATTTTGACTTGGGTCCTCTTGTGTCGCTTATGTGTGGGGGAGTGTATACATAAAAAAAGTCTGGCACATTTTGCACGCAAGCTAAAGGCTAGTTCTACAAACTGGCTAATCTCAATAATATCACCGACGCCCTGGTTGGCTTATATTTCATCGAGAAAATCAATTGAGGGAGGACTAGTCGCTGGTTTTATGAGACATTTGGGGCTTTAAAAATGGTCCAAATTGATTTGGAATGATAATCAAGTGTACTACCGACCAAATTATCAAGAAAATTTTTTCGAAATTTTCGTGTTTTTTCGATTTTCTTCTTGTATTTTTTTCAAAATGAAGTTTAAAAGTAACTTTTGTTTTAATTTAACTAGAAAAACTTGAAAATTTCACCTTGACGTAAGCCAACTTTCTGATCAGTATTTTTGTGGCATTTTTTTGATACTACGAGAAAATCGAAGCATATTTTTTTTCGGAAATTTTTTCTCGTGACCTTCAAAAATTTATATTTTGACTTTGGGGTCAAAATTTGAATAAAAAGGCTTCAAGAGGAGTTTTTAATTGTTCCGTGCTAGTGTTTGCTGGAATTTGAGTGGATACCAAAATATAACCTAGGAGATAGATTTTTGGTGAAAAAATGCTAAAAATTTTTACAGGACCTACAGTTTATAAGTCATACGGGATATGTTATAATTTGAGCTGCTTTCTAAATAAACCCTGGGAGGAGATAGATTCTGAAATTTGGTCGAGGGACATTTTGTACTGATAACGTATCTCAGAGTGTATCGCAACAAACAGTCATTGATCAATGGTTTTGACAAGATTAAGAGTAGGTCTACAACATGTCTGATCTTAATTATCCAATAGTTTCTCGGTTAGGCTGATTTCTCATCCAGAAAAGTCAATTCCAGCGACCAGTACCCCCTTAAGCCTAACGTTTGAATTTCAAACTTTGTTAATATTACATTTTTTCATCAAGAAAACAGTGAGTTACTAGTTATAAGTCTTATTAATAATACTTTATCTTTCTTTATACTTTCTATAAATAAAACGCTTATGGTTCAAAATAAACAGCCCTGTTGAACGTTTTCTAGACACCAATTTTAGACATTTGCAAGGTTACCATTTTCAACAAAATTGTTATTTTGATCGATGCAAAAGGCCGCATTGTATATGCAACAACAAGTTTATTCTGATAACAATGAATTAACGGTAAAATATTTGATTGTTCTAATTAGGTTATTTCAAAAATAATTAATTTTAAATGTTACAAGTCAATAGTAAATTCATATGTAGTTATATCTAGGCCAATCACCGGTGTGTGAGAGTCCCAAAAATCCGAAATTTTCAAAATGTTTTTTGTTATTAGGGTAGTTGTAAGCTATTGAAAACATACAATCGATTTCGTGCAATTTTATAAAAGTACATGTATACAAGCAGAAAAATCAGAGTCCCACAGTGGAAACATTTTCGGACTTTTTGCTTGCTTTGGATTAACTTCGTAAATAATTCGTCATCTTTTCCTATCATGTTGAAGGGACAGCCAATTAGCGTCCCCCAATACTTTCACGCTAGAAGCGGTGCCCTCTGAGTCGGTAGTGAAATAAACAACGCCAAAATAAACTTGTTATTTTTAGTTAACTTCAACAACAATGCGCCACGGTTATTCAATTTAAATAACACAATATTTACTTTTGTATCGCATGAAATTGACAAAAAAGACTTTTTATGGCCACAGTTAATGAAATGTTTCGTGATTCACGAATCGTGAACCATACATTACCAAACTTAAATTTTGTTTCACATCACAATTTCCACATCGACCGCCTTTTATCAAGATTTGAAAAATAAATTGGAATAAATATTTTGTTTTCCGTGCGACCAATAATTATTGTAACCATTTCTAATATTTTTCTGTGAATTAACTGAGAAAAAATACTTTGTTAATGTATCAACGGAGGCAATCAATTTAAATAGAGTAGGTGTCGCTTATTTTGACCTTTGACGACGCCATTTCTTAACAAACAGGCAAAGTTAATGTTCCAAAAACGTTTAAAACTTGAAGAATAACTTTTTCGATTATTGTCAACATCACTGAGAGCTGATACAATCCACGCCCTCACAGAGACTTCAAAATGTAAAACTCTTATAAAACTAACCAATTTTCCAAAAAATCTTATTTATCTTTACTGAAACCAAAAATGACGCCTACATTCAATCAAAAAAGCCACGAACGTCCTTCATATATATCAATAAGGAAATTTTGTTTTCAAATTTTCTGTCAAAAATTTTAATCACAACCAAAAATCAATTGAGCTTTTCTGTAGTCTAATTTAAGATTTTTCTTAACTTTCTAGAGCTTTTAATCGTCATGTATTCAAGAAAATGACTGTTTACTATCAGTAGAAAACTTCCTTTTCAGGTATGCTCTTATTATATATTTTTAAATATATTTAGTTGGAATAGTTAAAATATCTTATAAAGGGGGGAGAGCCAATATCGAAGAAACTTTTTTACTAAAGATTTTCGGCAATATCGGCAAATTCGGCGATATAGAGACGGACAAAACTTTTTTGTTTGAAAAATGAAAAACGCGTAGGCGTTAGAAATGACGTCATATGTAAATATTTATATTGAGTTTATAAGGAATTTCATAATAGGTTCAAAAATGCGTCGAATTTAAAACTACACCAAACGCAATCAAATCAAAGTTGAAAAGAGTAAATTTAGAAAATTCAATCATGAGAATGACGTCATTCATGACGTCAACAAGTAATTTGTACTACATTATAAATCTCAAAAAAAATAGTCGATATCGGCAAATTCGGCGATATTGGCACTGGAATTATTTAACCCTTGTGAGCACAGAGCCACAATTGTGGCTCCAGCATACCTTAAATCATTCAAAAAAGGCAAAAAACGGGATTGTAGAATCTTTTCTTTCAAACACATTATAAAGAATTTAAATTCGGTTGCAAAAAAATAATCGAATTTTTTTTCAAATGTTTGGTTCCAGAATTACGGGGAGTTTGATTATTAGGATTTTTCGCCTATGTTCACATCCGCGAGAATATTGATTCGAAACTAGACATAAAATACAAATGTGAGATTAGTCAGTTTTTAGGAAAGTGCTTTTGTGCATGCATAACAGTTAAAAATAAAAATTTATTGATATCTAGGGGCAGAATTTTTCTTCGGAAGTGAAAGTTCTAAATTTTTCAACTTCAAGTATCCCCATGAAAAAATTTAGTTATCATAAAAGTTGAATTTAAGCAATCAAAAAATGTCCACAGTTGTACCTTCATTACCATATTTTACTTAAAACATAAGGGAAAAGTGTAATTCTGCTCTTTATAGGGAAAAAATACAACATTTTTCCATCAAAAAATCATGATTTTTCCAATCAAAATTTTTGACTATATTTATTTAAATTACTTTTGAATGTAATGTCGGCATGGCAAAAATATCATCTTTTCAACTTCCTTTAGAAGAAAAATTTGAAATTCCAAACTGCCTTTTAAGCTTCTGTAAACAACGTTCAAAGTAGAGCCACAATGTGGCTCTCTGGTGGCCTTGACGGAACTTTTTTTTATATGCTCACAAGGGTTAAGCTAAAATTCGTGAAATTACGTAGATTTTTTTTGGCGATTTCGGAAAATTCGGCGATATTGGGCCGGCAATTTCGCCCCCGCCTGTATTTTGTTTCAACTTCGTATCATAGACTATGAGACTCATAGTATGAGTATCGATTTTATTGACTGTAGAGAACTGTTTTTGGTCAATTGAAAACCCAGGATCAAATTGTCATTAAATAAGTTATCCAGCTCTAAAAGATGCAAATCAAGCGCTAGCGTACTTTTTTTTCTCTGCAAACAGAAGTTAAGGATTTTTCGGCTTGGAGTTTTTAGATTTAGAGCAAACCCAAAATTCGGTCAACTACAATGACCGGTCAAAGTTGAAGGTCAATTTCAAGGTTATCGAATTCATGAGCAACCATGGGTCAATTATATACTGAAAGAGCGCTAGAGAGTAAAAACTGGTCAAAGTTCAAGGTCAATCTCAAGTTCATCATATTGACTTGAAAATTCTACCAAAAAAAATCCTCGGGGTCAATTTTCTGATGAGAGTATTATCAACTATAGGTGAATAACGGAATATCAGGTCGCTAGAAAGCAATTTCAAAAATTTGGTCCGTTGGTTAATGTTTAAAATGGCTAAAAAAAATTCTCTACGAGATGGTCTGATATAATCGATTCCCATTTTTTACTTTTAAAATTTCTTATTTCAAATCGTCTATAATTTATAGGAGGGGCCTATTCTTGTACCCAAATTGGCCAATCATCTTTTTTCGCCCTCAGTATATATCGCCTTGGTGAGTACAAGAATAGGTTTACTACTCTTGTACCCAAACTGGTCTGAATGCAAAATGTTTTCTGAAAAGAGCATTGTCATGATTATGCGTCATAAGGGTGGTTTAGGAATTTCACCGACTGCACTGAAGTAGTGATAGGCATAACTTATGCCGCATAAGAAGGGTCAGTACCGGGCAGGGTCAGTATCCCCAAAAAAAAATTTCATCCCTATCCCATCCCATCTCCTCCATCCCCAAGGGGATGGGATGATCCCATCTCCATTTCAGCCCCTAAATACTTGGTTCAATTTAATATGTATTAATTATTATTTAAAGTGGTAGTCGGTTCTTAGTCGTTATTTTCAGGGAGTAGTCAGCTCTGAGTTATTTTTAAGGGGGGTTTGGTCCTAGATTGTTAATTTTTGAGGGAAACAAAGCCTAGGTGTTTATTTCTTGAGGGGAAACCGGCACTAAGTAAGTCATTTTTAAGGTGAGACCAGTGCTTATTCATCAATTTAAAAGGGAAAATTAATAGTTAATATTTGTAGTAGAAATTTTTGAACAACAATTTTATCCATATAAATAATTAATTATCGAATTGCACTGGTTTTTTTTAAATATAGCATTAGATTCAACTTTTTAGTCTGTTTTTAGATAGCTTAATTTAACAAGTGAAATTTCCGAAATTAATTCTAACGATTTTGAGAGCTTGACATGCCTCAGGTGTCCATCATTAATATCGACTAATAGATATAATGGGTGGATTGTTCTGAAATTTCTTGGAGGTTAATAATATATGAGAAAGTGGAAAAAAAACTATGAAAAAAAATTTTGGTCGTCACGTGATTAAAATATAGCGATTTTTCCTTTTTTCAGTATTTAATTATTATAACGATAAAGGGAGATATTATATTTTAAATTTAATTTTGTTGAAAAATAAGCCCCAAATCGACCAAAGGCCGATAATAGGGGATTTTATTTTTTTTATTTAATTTTGTTTCAAAATGAGCCCCAAATCGGCCGAAGGCCGATAATAGGGGATTCTTTGTTTTCTATTTGATTTTTTTGAACAATGAGCCCTAAATCGGCCGAAGGCCGATATAAGGGGATTTCATGTTTTTTATTTAATTTTGTTGAGAAATTAGCAGAAAAAAATTCCAAATTTCCAGGAAATTAATTAAAAATTTTTGAGTTTGAAATTAAAAGTTTAACATTTAAGTTTTTTTTTGAAAAAAAAGGCTAATTTGATAAAAAGTTTTAAAATTGTTTGCAGACATTACCGTTCAAAATTTTGAAAATCAGATTTTTAGCATAACTTTAATACATGTATTAATTTTTTGATGAAAATGATGTAAATGAAAAATGTAGTTCGCAATTGTATGAGAAATTGAATAAGCATAGTTTAAACAAATTCTGATAAGCGGTTTTCGAATAAATGGTACCGAACTGGCTAAAATACCACTTTTTTAAGTTTATCTACTGTAATTTTATAAAAGCCAGATAAAAAACCATCGCAATATTTTTGCTTATTGAGAATTTGCTCAGTTTGACACATAAATGAAGTTGATCGGATATGTAGTTAAGGAGAAAATGGTACGTCCGTTTTCGACTTTGCCGCCCTCTTGTTGGAGAACGGAGCATAAAAAGCTACGAGACTTTCATCAATCGTTTTTTGGGCTGTTTTAGTACTATATCAGATTTTCAGCCTTTTTTTGTTTTGTGGACACTACCTGCTTAAAAACTCATCTTTTAAATTTAATTTCTAAATTGAAAAACTTTCTTCGATTTTAAATATTTTCGCAAAACAATAAATTTCCTTTTTATTTTCAATTTTCTTAAAGATTTTTTTGTTTGAAATTTGACAATTTACTCACAAATTTTACAATTTTCTCAAAAATTTGACATTTATCTCAAAAATTTGACAATTAAAATTTTTAAAAAATTTTAATGGAAAATTGTCAAATTATGAGAAAATTGTGAAGTTTTCGAGAAAGTTATTAAATTTTCGAGAAAATTGTCAAATTTCAAACAAAGAAATCTTGAAAAAAATTTATTTTGTTGCGAAATCATTCAAATTTGAAGAAAGGTTTCGAATTTGAAAAAAATTCGAATATGATCTTTTAAAAAAATGAAATTCTCAAATTTTTGTGAAATTTAAAAAAAAAATGACCAATTTAAAAAAATCTCAAATTTTAAACAAAAGTTTCAAAATGTCTATAAAATTTGTTGATTTTCTTTTAAAAATAAATTTAAAATATAACATCCCCCTTTTATCTGCCTTCGGCCGATTTGGGGCTCATTTTCCAACAAAATTACATTTAAAATATAATAACCCCCTTTATCGGCTTTCGGCCAATTTGGTGCTCATTTTTAACAAAATTAAAATACAATAACCTCTTTTATCGGCCTTTGGCCGATTTGGGACTCATTTATCAACAAAATAAGATTTTTGATATAATAACCTTTATTATCGGCCTTCGGCCGATATGGGGCTCATTTTTCAACAAAATTAAATTAAAAATATACAGGGTGTAAGGTTTTTACCGTCTTTTTTCCAAAATGGTTACACTTGACTTCCGCCGTTTTGATTGGTTGTCAGAAGAGTTTTCTCAGATTCAACCAATCAAAACGGCGGAAATCAAGTGTGACCAGTTTGGAAAAAAGAAGGGAAAAACCTT